>PVHY01013833.1:0-40191 GCA_004024945.1 Uropsilus gracilis
AGAATATGATATGACAACAAAATGTCAAGACCTATAATGATAATGATGTCAATAACAATGGCTTATGTTATTATGTGGTAATTCCTACTGTGAGGTATTTGACTCTTAATGATAAGAATATACCCTTCTACCACTTTCTCATGAAGACATCCTGAGCTAAACTGCATCACAAAACTTCAGATCAAATAAAGTAGAAATAAAGGTTTTCAATATTTTACTTGCAGAGCTACAAAATTCAGACCTTTAAAAATACTATTTTAAAGTTACGATGAAGAGTGCATGAAACCAAGGAAATGGTGTGCCTATCTTTGCCAAAAGCAATGTCTTTTTCTTAAAATTTTTTTGTTAGAAAAAAGTATTATATTCACCTACATTTCATTCAGTGAAGGTATGAAAATGTTGCCCTCACTCCCCATCAGCCTTATTTATGATCATGTTTACATGTGTGTGCGTGTATTATATATAAAATACATGCTCATGGTAGATGTTATATGTGCTATAGACATACTCTCCTCTCCCAAAAACAAATAGGATCAGCTATACATAGTACTGTATGTTCACTTTATTCATTTACAGAATGTCATAGGCATCTCTACATATCAATCCATATCATTTGACTGGAGTGTGACATTCCATGAATTTACCACAACTTATTAATTAGACATAAAACAATGACTAATCCCAAACATTGCTCTAGGGCTGAGGATGCAGAATGCCTCCCACCCATGGATAGGCAGGAGACTAATGGGAAAAAGTGCAGATTTTAGAGCCAAACTACCAGAGTTTTATTTTATTTTTATTTATTTATTTATTTTTTTAGTGCTAACAAACTACTAGAGTTTTAATCCCAATTATTATATTTCATAGCTGTGTGACCTTGGGTGAATACTTAAGCCTTCTGTGTCGCCATGTCCTCTGCTTAAAAATAAAGATGATACATGTCTATCTCATAAGGTTGTTGGCAGATTAAAGAGTTCATAGATGTACAGCACTTAGAACAGAGTTTGGTATATCTAAGCACTAAAGAGACCGGATTATTTTTCTGGTAAGGCAGGAAAACAGGTATAAATAATTAAATAAATGACTATGAGAAAATTAAATAAATTAAATAAGTACTATGAGAAAATTAAATAAATTAAATAAATACTATGAGAAAATAATGGTGAGACATTAGGTTGAATGCCGAAAGAACACCCCATCTGGTGATAGAGCAATATTTGAGCTGAGACCTGAAAGTTTAATAATGCCTTATATATAATAAATATATAAGCATTTATATATTTAAAGAAAAATCTTTATTAGTGAGATAAAAGTCAGAGTAGTCAGAACTGATGACCAAAAAGGAACAAATAAATTCTAAATATTGAAAAGGGAACAAAGGAATCCTAAATATTTAAGTGAGATTCCCTGGCAACGAAAGAGGTCCCACAAATCTGACCATTTGTTGGAGAAATGAGAAACTGTGGCTTTGCCTCTTACCTCCGTTCAATTCTTCTGGTGACCCCTAGCGGTTAGTTCATGAATTGGCCACTCCTTTATCCCTGCGGGTTATCTATTCTGCTTTTCAGAATCTCCACAGAAGGAAATTTTCTTATCTAATCACAATGATGGTGAAAAAGAATACCCCATATCTTAAAAGACTATCATTTGAATTAAATGAAACTCATTTATTTATTTTAACATTCTGTGCATTAAAAGATCCTTAAAACACCCAGTTGCTTCCTTTCTTTTTGCTTAGAAGATATGAAATTGTACAGAAGAAATACTATATGGAGAAACTTAAAGAAAGAAAGTCTCCCACCCTACTACTTCCATGTGGATAAGTGGATGTCCCTTTCCCCAGAGGATAGTTTTAAGCTTCCAGTCTTCTTTTTCACCCTCTTCCCCCATCAAGCCACACCATTGTTCCATTCTCCAAATCACTCCTCTACATGATGTAGTAGAAATGACCTTCTACTCAGCACTCACACTTATCACTGAAGCAATAAGTTTAACTAATGGGGTGGGGATGGTGCTAATGACACACTTTTCTCACAACTCCCTAATTCTATGATTGCATTTTATATATAGGGCATTACAGTGACTCTAAGGAACCATAGGTATGTCAACAAACACCATGACAACATTTCTGCCAATTCCCAGGGCTGGGTACATACACCTGTCACCCCTTTCCTCCCACCCCAATAAAAACACCACACTTGTAAGAGAAAACTGCAACTAAACCACTAACAGCCCCAAATCAATGGTACTGCCTAAGATAAGAAGTGCATTTAGTAAATTAATTTGGGCTCTTTTCACATCTCTGTATGCAGAGGCTGATCATTTTCTTGGTTTAAGTAATGTGTTTTATTTTAATTGAAGTCATTAGTTCCCCAAGTAAAATATCGTAAAATTCTTCCAAGTAGGTTTGAGTGGACTCCCATTTACCACACAGATCTGGGTTCAGCTGATACTTCAGCTGCCACATTAATGGTGTTAATCAAGGCAGAGTTTTTTATTTAAAGCAATTGGTTTTGTGAGTAGAATTGTTAACTAGGTACCTAAGAATATTTTAATTCAGCATATATACTCCCAACACATACAGACTACTTATATAAGACTTTCTATGCTTTTTTGAAAAATTTTATAGTGGTTGGTATTGATCTTTTAATAATCTTGCTTTACTACAAGTGATGCTACTGAACCGCTGTATAGAAAATTAACTTTTTCAAACTTTTTGATTGAGTCCTTCTTATATCACTTCTAAGCTCCCACTGATTCTCATCAAGCTTTGAGATGTCTCATTAATTTGAGACAGCTTACCCCCCACTGGAATCCTCTCCATCTTTCCCTTTCCTAACCTTTCCACCTGGCTCTCAACCCTTCATGAAGTGGTTATGGCTTCTCTGCATCTCCTGCCAGAACGTTCCTTTAAGAGGAGCAGAGGGCAAGGTGGTGAAAAGATCCAACTTTCCCTTGTTGATGTGAACAAAGAAATGGCTGAGAAAGTTCTTCTTTCTCCATGTTAAAATTTCATCTCCCAAAGGGACTCACCCCCCAAAGGCATCTGAAGAGATCAACTATGATTATAGATAGAATAATCTGTAATTTATCATTTCTTTTTTATTTTATTCCACCTATACTCTTTTCTTTCAGATCCCTGATACCAAAAAGGAACAGCAAAGAGAAAACAAACTGTCAAAGTCTGAAGAAAACCAGTCCAGTTCTCTAGGAACTTGAGTGATGAGAAGGCCCGTTTGCCATGTTTAAATCCCATAATGTAGCATTCTCAGTCTTAACTAATTGGACCAAGAAAGAACATTTGGCCCAAACCAGATCGAAAGGAGAGGTGTTAGTTAATCTGTGGATTGAAGTCCAAGGGACTAGGTAAACTTGAAAGCTGTCAGGTACTTGCCAAGTACCTGGATAGGCAAAGCATGCTGACCTGCTGAGAGTGGAGGATGAATGAGAGAGAATGGTACTGTGCTATGCACAGCACAAGGTTGAGAAAGAAACGCTGGCTGCACTGGCCCCTGGTACCTTCCCAATTCCTGTTCCTTGAGGCCAGAACAGCTTTCTAATTCAGTATTTCCAAGCACAGAGAAGGATTTTGAATGGGCAGCCGTCTCAACAAGAGTCCAAACAAAGAGAGAAAACACACAGAAATTTCACTTTTTAAGCTTTTCTACTTGTTAACATTTTCAAAATCTGGACACTCTCATATTTAATTCTGCTTCAATTCCAGTGTTTGTGCTGGCTGCAGTCAGCCACAAGCATCACAGCCACTCCTGGGACAAGGGTGCGGTAGGAGGTAGGATGTCAGCAGGGTCTGCTCCCCCAGGAGCCACATCCTGAGTTTGGCCCTATATCATTGTTCTGGGTAGGTTATTTACCCAGGGAAATTTTACTATAAAGACATTTCATTGTCATAGGGGAAAAGCCAGTGAGCCCATGGATGGACAAATTCCAAGACTGAGCCCCAAACCTCAATGTAAAAAGGTTGCACAGCCTTTTGGGTTGTGACTCTGATGACTGAGGTAGCTGAGGCATTCCCTGGGTGTTTGACCTGATGCGGCCCAATGATCAGGGTAGGTAGGTTTCCAGGGATAGGTGGGCTGTGGCTGGGGGGGGATGGGGGGGATGGGTGAGAGGAAGTCAGGATGTAGGGAGCCTGCTTGTTGGCATATCAGTTGGAATACAGTGTCTGTGTCGGGAGGGTGGTAGGTAATGACCTTCAGGTGGCCAAGGCTGGTTCAGTGGGCTGCAGATTTGGGTGTATTGGTTGTATTGTCTACCAGTTGGCAAGTCCTGGGCTTTGTGGTATCCATTTGGACAAGACCTCAAGCAGGCGGGCCCTGGGACATAGTCAGTACAATAAGCTTGCCAGGAGTCTTCCTGGTTTGGTGGCCAGTTAGGGCAGAATGTCACTGGATGACCCCCTTCCTTTACCCCCAAACTTGCTCTCTACAGACTGGGCAGTAGAGCCAAGGCAGAGCAAAACATAAGACAAAGGAACAGGAAGAGAAGCCACTTCTTCCTGCAGTGTCCCTCCAGCACCCTCTACTGACAAAGCTTAATATAATGTTTGCTCACAGCAAAAATGTTTAAAGTGGCTAAGAGGGCAGAATTGGAGCTGAGTAGTAGGTATGTGGGTAGCTGGATGACAGCTGATAGAGAGATTGCAGATAAATGGCACAGTAATCAGTACTCCTGAGGTTCTAGTGTCACAAGATATCAGAGTCACAGACTAAAAGTCCACGCCATAAGGCTGCGCTAGCTATCTAATGTAGTGGCATGTCTCCAAAATTAGTGGCTCAAAACAACTATGATGACTTACTGTCAGACATGCATCCTGGGGTCAGGAACTTGGGGCTGTCTGGGTGCACATCTTTGGGTTAGGATCTCTCATGAGGTTTGCAGTCACAATATCAGCTGGAGCTACAGTCACCTGAAGGCCTGACTTACCTGAGATAAACTTTCATCCAAAGTTGGTTTACACTGGAAGATAGAAGAGTCACCTCTTCTCTACACAATCCTGTCCAAGGATTGATATAATGTCCTCCCAACATAAGCCTGGTGTTCCTCAAATAAGTGACACAAGAGATAGGGCAAGAGCAGCCTTGCCCTATACTCTAGTCTCAGAAGACACGATTAATCACCCTCACTTCTGCTGTTGTATATAGACTAATCTTGATTCCACAGGGCAGGGGGCTACTCAGGAATGTGTAGACCAAAGAACAGAGACCACCAGGGACGCCCTTGAAAATAAAGTCCCATGGAGACTGCAAATTCAAGAGTTCCTTCACTCAACCCAGACTCTGACCTGGTGTTCTTGGCTGTTTTCATACTTTAAGGCATTGTCTTGGGGTTGACTGAAATTTCAGAACCATAGAGTATAAGACAGCAAAGCGACTTTAGAACTCACTAAATTTTTTCTGTAAGGAAACTGAACCCTGGGGAGCACAGAAATCCTGTTCCAAGCTCTATGGTCAGAATAGAACTACAGACCTGCAACTAGAATCCCAGTACCAGACTGCTAGTTCTCTTTTAATTTAAGCCCACAGACCAACTGCACTAGAGTCACTGTAGTGCTTGTTTGAAACGCTGATCCCTAATCTGTCCAGACCTGATGAATCAGAACCTCTCCTGGACAGGAGTTAATTGTTTTATGAAGCTTCCCAGGTATTTCTGGTAAGCAGCAGCAAGCCTGAGAGCCACAGCCATCTGCTACCTTGCTGTTGCTAAAGAAGTTCAGACCAACAGAGGAGTCAGTGTGTTGGGTGCATGATGATGAGACCCCGTGGATTCTGATCCTGCACATCCACTCCCAGAGAAATGCATGTTGGCATTAAATATCTGAGATAAGCTTTCCTATTCCCAGAATGCCTCCTGCTTTGACCAGAACAGAGTGGCCCACTGCCCTTGCACTGAATTGTGGATTCTCATATGGCACTACCTCATTCCCATGCTCTCTGGATTTTGTTGGTTCTGGTTAAATAGGATCAGCACCTGTGTGATCCTGAGAGCACCTTGCCAAATGCTACCCTCTGACCTTACCTGATCCCAGTCTTGCTGATTCTTCAATATGATATATTTATATCATATTGATCTCAGTCACCAGATATTTTGAGTCTAGGAATAGACTCAAATTGAGTCAGAAAAGTAAGATGGGGCCCTCAGTAAGAAGCCTAGGCCTATGTCTATGCTCTCATGGTTAATGACATTTAAGGTAAATAATCTGCAGATTTTGGCTAAATGTGTCCAACAAATTATGTATCTATAAGACACAAATATTTGATCTTCTTCCAAAGAGAAGGTTGTTAGCTTTTTAAAAACAATCATCTATATACCTTTTTATCTTTTCAAATATGAAAAATTTTAATTTCCCTTTGTAATTTCCTTACCCAGTAGCAATGAATCTACAATCTTGGCTGATTTTCAGGTCCTTCTGATCTGAAATTGCCCCCTATTTCCTCCTTTTAACCTCCCAAATTGTGACTTTGTTCTATATACCATTTGTGTTTATAATAAAAAGACTGATGATGATGTTGATGATGAAGAAACAATAACAAAATCAGTTCCACTTATCTACTTATTCTATCATGCACCCACAGTAGTAATCATAAACTAATAACAGTAGCAAATATACACACTTTTAAGATACGAACATAAGGACTTTACCGGGTCAAATCATTTGTCTGAAAGCTTTTATACTACGGGTACTTTGGTTTTCACTTAAAAAAAAAAAAAAAAAACTAGGAAACTAGTGCTCAGAGAAGTTAAGAAGTGGGTCCAAGGTCATGTTCGGAATAAGTAGTGAAGTCAAAGCTTTATCTACACCTGACTAGCACAGCACCTCAACTTTAAATCCCTGTCCTCTAGAGCTTTCCATGACTAATTTTCCCAGGATCACCACAGGAAGCTCAAGAGCAAAGATTTATACATTAGAAACTGAATTTAAAATTCCAGTTTAGCCATTTCCAGTTGAGTAACTTGGGACTAATTATTTAATCTCTGTAATCTTCTTCATCTATAAAATGAGGATAATAATTCCTTTCTCATGGGGTTATCTCAAAGATTAAATAAGAAAACCCACAGTACTTAGCACATAGTCAATGTCCAATTAACAGTAACTCTTATAATTGCTACAATTTTATTGGCTTATTATACTTTTTATCTGTTCAAAATGCCTATTCATTTCTTTTGCAGATCATATCCCACTGCACACTAATTTCAAGTTCCGGAATCCATTATGCCCTGGTTTGCATACAATAACAGGGGAGTCTTGCAGAAAGAACAGGAAAACAAAACTAATTTGAGAAACAGCATCCCCAAATACTCAGAGGATATTACAAATGTGGCATCCTTCCTGAATCTCTTATTTTGTCTCCCCTCAGTTTTCGTTAAGGAGTCATTTCTCTCCTGATGATAATATCACTGGTTTCCTTAAAACAGACAATGAACCAGCCTTTTTGGCAAATGAAAGAAACTCTTTGCCATCTTGATGACCATCGCTACTTCTTGCATGCTTTTATCTCTTTCACCCAAGCTGGCCAGAGCCATAATTCACAGACAGACTGGCTTGGCAGGCTTGGCTGTTTGGGGACCTCAGACTGGCTCTGCATTGGGTAGGGAGGTCTTATAGCAATCTATCCCAGCTGCCACATGACACCTGACAACAGCACTGACTGTGCATACTCCCTCCTGCCCCGCACCCTGCTCTTCCCCTCCCTTCCCTGCACTACCCCCCTCTCCCACTTCCCATGAAGTTTATAATCTTGCTACCCATAGAACTATGTGTGAAAGCATTTTCTCTCCTCTGTGGCAGCCTAGGATTTGTCTTCCAGAAACATCTGGACCCAAAAGAACATAATTGGTCAGGGTATGTATCACTAAGTCTTCATTTATTTAAGAGAGAGAACACTTCCAACAGTTGTTGCTAAATTCCCAGTCACTATTTAATGCAGTAGAGGTTTGGACTTTAGGAAAGGATGCCATTTTATTACCCCAGTATGCCACCTGTATTCTAGGCAAAGCTGTGCATCTGCTCAGAGGTGACCTAAAAAGAAAAGTCTGGGTCTTTGTTTCAATTTAGTTTGATCAGTTGCCTCATCATTAATTCCTGTTTCTGCAAATCTGGATCAGAAGTTAATGGGGGAAATTACTGGTGTCATAAACAGTCACCAAAGCAGAAGAGAAAGTAAGGATTCAGGATTCCTGAGGCTGGGTGGAGGAGGGGAAGCAGAGCATGATTTTAGAGGACAGTCAAGCAGGATTAGCCAAATTAACCTCTACCTTGTACTCATTCTTCAGTTCCCAGGCAGGGGTAGGGCACAATATACCACCTCCATCTGAGTTTTCTTGACCTAGGGATAGCTTTGTAATAGCAGTCCAAAGAAAATGTATCTGGAGTTTTTCACCACTTCTTACCTGTCTCCCACTCACCTCAAGTGCATGGCAAACTTAGTCAGGGGCCATGAGCAAGAAAGCAGAAAGAAGAAGTCAAACAAATAGAAATAGTAGCAACAGAAGCAATTTGATTTGAAAACTACTCTGGAATAAGCTGTTTACCCAGTAATTATATATGCAACACTGCTATATGCAAATCACATGCAAATACAAATACCACCTTCCACAGAATAGTTTTTACTTTGTTTTCTCTGCCTTCCAAACCAAATTCAATTTGAAAATGAAAATAGAAAATTATTCTGTGGTGGGATAACATTTGTTTATGCTTCTTAGCAATTCTACAAACTCGAGCAGTACCCATAAGCCTAAGTACTTAGGGCATGCTAAAGAACTGTATGACCTAGAAACATTCCACACAAAATTGGTATGGGTACAAGGGGATTCCCATATGTGTTTGTATGAACCTGAGAAAGTAAGTGACCTCTCTTCCAGGGAGTCTTCGTAGCTCACCAGTCCCTTCCACTCCAAGAGACCAAAGCATAAGTTCAGTCCCCTCTTCTCTATGTTCCCAGCTTAATAGGCTCAGTAAAGGAGTACTGAATGCATGAAGAAGCTTATGCAGAAATAACAATTGGCACAGCAAAATTCACAGACAGGCCCATTATAAAGACCACAATTGACTAAAACAGACATGTATTTCATTACTTGGTAATTCAGGAACGTCCTCTCATCATCAGGTATTTTTAGAACAAAGCAACAAAAATAAAGGATGAAGGTGGCCAAGAAGAAGAAGGTGGTAGTATTAATACTCTGAATAAGATTGCAAAGAATTTTAAAGTCAGGCCTCCACACAAACATTTGTTTCCTTTACCTAGGCAAGAACACCACACAAAGCTGCTCCACTTACTCTTAGGGGAAAAAAATCTTAAAAATTGAATGAAAAAAGCTTTATATTGGTTTGTAGGTTAACATTTCTACCCTGGAGCAGCCACCCCAGACTTACCTGAGCAGGAAAGAACCAGAAGAAGAGGTTGCTGTTGTAAGTCTTATTCACAGTGATGTAGCCAGCGTAACTCTTTATATTTAATCCTGGGAAAGGTGCAACCAAACTCAAATGTTTCCCTAGTGGGGCAAAAAAGATTGAACCAAGGATTAGAGAAATTAATCCAGCGTTAACCATTTCCATCTCATCAGACCTCTCCCAGGTGTCATCAGATAGGTTGTGTGTAGACTGGCACTAAGATTTTCACCACAGCTATTCTAGTCTGCCTTGACCAATTCCATATATTTGACATTCACAAGTTACCCAAGGATCAGAGACGTTTGGAAACCTTTGGTCTCCAAATACATTTTAAGGACTATAAAATGATTAAAGAGAAAACTAAGTATCCACATTTGTTATGTGAATGGCCAGGGCCAGACTCACGTGACTCCCAAAATTGGGGACCAAGAAAATAATTTAGCTAAGCAGTTCTCAGTCCTGGGGAACCTGCGTTCACCACAGTTCGGTTTTCACAGAAGAAAAAGACCTGGTTCTTCCATGACAGGAAATGAAGCATATGAGGGTGGCCAGGGGGATGGGGGGGAGAGGTGTATGTGTAGCAGGGGACTTCATATGGAGCCAAACAGAACAACAGAACAGTCGTAGAGGGCAGAAGCCTTGACTTTCTTGTTGCAGCAAAAGAGCAGAAGGAGGAGGAGGGAGGGGAAAAGAGGGGATGCTCAGACAGGACAGAGGGCTGAGGTCCCCCAAGAGCAAAGATACTAATGGGAACACACACTTAAGAGGTACCAAAGACTTTACACTATACAGTAATGTAATTATTATCACCATTTTACAGTTGAGAAGACAAGCATAGAGAAATTAAATATTTTGTACAAGACCACACATAGTAAAGGATTGCTGGGATTTAAATCTAGCAGTAGCTACAGATTGAAACTTCCCTTATCCTCCTCCTCTGCTTTTCCACTAGCAATTAGGTCTGAAAGTGACAGTGACAGGGATGGAAGGGGAAGCTGTGGTTAGGAATAGAGAAGAGAAGGTACAGAAAATAGACAGTAGGGTGTGGTGGGGAAATGAAAGGGAAGTCTAGATGGAGAAGAATGATTTAGTAGTAACAAAAAAAAATGTTCCCATTAAAAAGTAATCATGTGAGGAATGCTATTAAATCTGAGGCACAGAAAGTTGGAGAAGGGTTAGTAGCTGTTATAGGTGCAAAGACTTCATCCTTCACACATGAGATGACTTGAAAATGCCTTGAGGAGACCCAAGACTCTTAAGTAGTTTCTCTTCCCAACTTGGCATTCAGCCACATGGGGGAGTTGCTTGTTGACCTTTAACCACCACAGCAAGACTTTTGGGTTCCAAGTCTTTTCCAAAGGGAAGCAGTCATATAGACCCCACGGTTCCCTTCCCCTTGTGCTATGCTGAACCCAGTGCTATATTCCACCAGCTCTGTGACCTTGGAGGCAGTCACTTGGCTTTTCCCTGTTCCACTTTCTCATGTATAGAAAGTAGGCTACCTTAGGAGTCCATATGTATAAAACTTGTAGGAAAGAAATGGGGAGCACTGTAATTGTTATTTGCAAAGTATATCACTAATAAGGGACAGAGAGCACCTGAGAGCAAGGGACATGATGGGGACAAGGGAAAGCTCCCCAGAGGCTATTTCTAGAGGGTCTTGCTAAGCTAGCATATTAAGAACTTGGGTTTCCACTGGACAGACCTGGGTTTGCAATCCTGAAAAGGCTCCCTAGCAAGTGGTTTTATATCTCTGATCCTCTCTTTGCTTTTATGCAAAACATGGACATGGCTTCCCCATTTCCTGGGCTTTCCATAAGAATCTAATGGAAGAATGCATAGGAACCCATAGCAAGAGCTGGACATAAAGTTTAGGCAAAGGGAAGAGGATTACTACTGGCCTAAGCACAGTTTGGAGGTATAGAAGAATTTGCATTTGCCTGACTTCTATTTCTTAAGGAAAGACTGCTAAATCTTACCCCTTAGTTCTTCCCATTCTCTTTCCAACAAGACCTATTCCTCCCTGTCAGGAAAAAAAAAAAAAAGGTAAAGAAAAGGAAAGGAGGATTTTAAGTAAAAGAAAAGGAGTATGTTTAGGGGAAAGTGGGTATGCCAGCCTTTCATTTTGCAGAACTATTAATTTGTTTGCAGACCTATAAATCTTCTTACAATCAAAGACAATACCACCCCTAAAATAAAAGCAGAGAAGTGAAGACTGAGAGGTCAATGCTGAGTAAGAAGTGAAACGCAGAAGGCTGAGGGGCAGAAAAGGGCTCAAGAAATAAGAGGAAAGTGAGAAAAGCCAAGTAGAATTGGGGAGGGGGGGACTTATATAATTAAGCAGCTGGAAGGAATGGAATGTGGAAGAGAAGTGATTGGATAACTATTTCCCCAAGGCCAGAAAGGCACAAGCTGTGTCCCTTCTTGTAGGAATCAGTCATTCTTCTACCATTTTATAGTTACTTGGGTACATTTTCTACTTTCCGTCTAGGTCAGAGGTTATTGAAAAGTAGGGAGTTTATTTTGCTTATCTGTACTTCGGGGAACATATCTCTCTGACTTAAACAGGTAAGACATTCCACTCATTCATGTTAATGAATGAATGTTAACAAATGGATGAATGAATGAATGAATGAATGAATAAATGAATGAATGAATGCACGCACTAAAACAGAATGCCTTAACAATGTGCTGGATATAGCTTATTTCCACAAAGACCTTGTTAGAGCTTAAGAAACTTAAAAGAATGCTTCTCTGACCCACAAAAAACATCCTTCATCTGTAGCAAATTTTAAAGTTCCATTCATTAACTCACAGTAAAATAATGTAAAGATTTCTAAATTAAAATGATTTCTTATATTTTCACATGTTTTGTTCATCCTTCCAGAATCTATTAATGGAAAATGGAAAATTAACTCCTAAGACATAGGAGCTTTATTCCTCCTAGAGCCGTGACTCACAGTGCAAATGTTTGAAACAGTTAAAAAAAGGAAAAAGGTTTCTTTGAAGTGATTTTACTTCTTCCTTGTTATTTACTGTTACCAGTGTTTGTAATATTAACACTTTCAAAAGACTGGAAGATGATCCACAAAAGGCTGAAATTAGCTCACCAGGGTACATTTTGGAGCTGCAAAGACTTGGGTATTATCAGTGTGGGCAAGACTCTAAGCCATAATAAACTAAGAGCGAATAACAAAATATTTCAAGTTTGTTAAAATGCAGTACTTATAAACATGCTAACATTTTCCTTCTATATACATTTTTTAGTTTCAAAGAGTAAGGATCTATTCTAGCTGTAGAGAAAGGAAACATGCAATTACAATCACAAAACTAAGCCAACTAATTGGGGATTAAAAACTAAAAATTTCCCTTGTCTATTTGTGAATTATTGTTTATCTCAAAAATGTTCCATTGCAATATTAAGAGTCACATCCTTAAACTTTTGACAGATTTGATAAACAAAAGGGATTTAGGGGAGGGAGATGACCATCTGTCCAGAGCTTCCTGAACTTTCTGTAAAGCGGATGAATAAAATTGTTCTTAATTATGTTGTCAGGGCCACATTTGAATACCCAAATGTATCAGACCTAAATGAGCCACTTAAAATTCTGTCCAAAGATTTTGTCTGTATAAGAGATGTTTAGAAAATAACATTACATCAGATGTAATATTTTAAATGCTGTCACTTATCAGATGGTCATCTATCAGACTTGGCACAGGACAGAGATAAAACTACCTCCCTCTCAATCTTTCTTTGTGGTCATTGACAATCATGGCAAAGAGATCCTTATAGGCAAGAAATAATAGGATCAGGAGTTCTGCAGACAATCTCACCAGTGGATTTATCTTTTCACTGTTTCCATCAGGTGTGGAAATCAGACACACACAATCTCTTTACTTTAACTCTGTGTCTTGTTTCAGCTGGTTTCCTCTTTTTTTTTTAAGTTTAAATTTTCATTTTGTGTTTTCATACAATATTGGTCATATTTGTATGGCTGTCGTTTCCTTTAGGTATGGCTCTCCCTTTCATATTCTACCCTTCCTCTACCCTCCACACAGTACAACCCTTTTCTCCTTCCTCCCTCTGGCCTCTTCAACTCACTCGTTGTACTGCAAGTCACTGGTCCATGTTTGGCCCATTGGCCTTTTCTTTTTCTGGAACAATGTCCTTTTTTCCTGTGTGTGGATTTACACTCCTGGCTAAACCTGGAAGTCAGGGCATACTAATCCCCTCTCCCATTGAGCTGGTTTCCTTGATCAGTGTGCATAGGTTCTTTCCTATTTACATAAATCTTACTTAATAATCTCAAGCTTACTTTCGATGGCATAGCACAGTGGTTTAGACTTTGAGCTTTAAAGTCAGCATATATAGGTTATGGTTGCAATTTTGCCATTCACTAGCTTTAAACAGCTCCCAGCAGTATACTTTATATCTGTGAGCCTCACTTTTCCCCATCTGTAAGATAGGATCAATAATTACCCCTGCTTCATTACGATTGCTCTGAGAAATAAATAACATTTGTGTTCAGCACAATGTCAGGAACATAGTGGGTTCTCAGATTTAAATGCTACAAATATTTAATTGTCTACTGCATATAGACACTGTGCTATAGAATTACTGAATGTTAGCTATTTGTTATCTTTATTATTACTAATACTATTTTTTCCTGGACTAGGTCAACCAATAGGGATAGCTTCCTTCTAATAATTTCAGCATGGCTACCTCAAACTTAATACCTTAGCACTTTAGTAAGCACTCACAGTGCTGAGGTACCTCATGAACTCTGGTTTTGGCTCAAGACTTTGATAATATATGATATCAAATCATTTAAATTTAAAATAAGACATTTATCCAAAATACCTGATAGTATTTTGGATCTTATGCGCTGATTACATTTTAAAGTTTTGCAAAGATATTAGTGGTTTTCTGATTTAATTACACTTACCTTCCATGGATTTTCCAGCTTCAATATAAGGAGTAAGAAATAATGCTTGTCCTGCATCTCCCTCAAGTGGTACAGAAACCTTGACATTTTTGTAAAGGGAGCGGAATAGCCCATCACAACCAGGGCTAAGTTGGAATAGGAGCAGCAAAACGATCGCCTTCCACATGGCACCAATCGTCCACTGTAGGCCTAGGATGACAATAATATTCCACAAATGAATCCAAAGAGCAAATGAGAAATATTTATCTAGTCCTTTCATATGCAAGATATTTATTATATATACAGAAATACACATGAGCTTGTATAAGCCCCTTGCTAAACTTTTTGGATACCACCTAAATAAGAACATCCAATCCCTGTTTAATGAGGAACATCCATCCCAGGTTAATGAGGAGCTCTTCAGAATATTTACAGAATAATTAGAAAAACAATATATATTTCAATAACTCTAGTCTGGAAAATAAGTTCAATGCAGATTAGATAAAACCTCAAGACAAAGGGACTCTACTTGGTCACCAAGTGAGTGGTAAAAGTGATTATTCCACTATGGGAGGGCAAAGGATTAAGAATACATGTCAGACTGAGGAAGTTGGAAGGCCTTGTCCAGGTGGCATGTGAATGAAAAGGGGGGAACTCAGATATGCAGAAGAAGTGTGGAAGCTGCCACTGGGGTGGGGGGGGAGGGAATGGGTGAACAGCTTGAGCAATGGGGACATTTCTAGTATTTTTATGAGAATTTTGTAGGAAATTTTAAAATAAGCAAAATGAATTTCTGGTAATCATTTCTATCTCTTACAAATCACCAAACTTAACAAAAATGAGAGAATAATGACAGATGGCATCTAGACTTAAATGTTGATCACAATATAGTGTACAGATGCCAAATTATAATGCTGGATAGCTTAATTTTATAATGCTATTGTTACTGCAATAATTTTTTTTAAATGAAGAAAAAAAAATAAAGGAAGAAAGTGGGGAGGGTCCTACAACTATCTTCCGATCCTTACCCCTAGATGTAGCTGATAAATAAACTTTAAGAGCTAGGAATTAACCTTTATTAGCACAAAGATCGCCAACAATTTTTAAATCTGTCATTTGCTTAGAGTATTCATTTACACTAATAGTAATAATGTAGTAAGATTTATGAGAATTTAACTAAACTTTAAATATAAATATCTAAATTGTATCCAAAATGGGCTTTCCCATGTACTGTTAGCTGATTTGAATATATAGCAATAACCATAAATTTGAGGATCAGATTCACTAATTCTTGATAAGGAAAAGTTGACTTAAAAACATTATCTATCCATAGTCAATCAGGGTCAGGACTAAGGTAAGATGAGGCAGTTACAGATGCAGAGGCAGATCTTATGTTGTTCTTTTTAAAAATGTTGACATTTTGTTCATCATAGTTTTTCTCACTCATGATTTTTTTTATGAATTATGCCATTAAAATACTACTTGTCATGATTATTGAGTTATTTGGCTTGCTCAGGTTTTATAGCCAACGCAAATGCTTCACTTGTTACACCTTAATCCTGACCCTGCGAAGTGCTATTTCTCCATCACTGCAGTTAACATTATCCTGCTATTTGCACAGGACCCACATTTTTAGTTTTAAATATGTGCTCCATTCACTCAGATTTCTAGATGGAAAAAGAAATATATAACTATGAAAACATACAAACTACTTTTAGCTGTTTGGTGCTTTAAAATATCAAGCCATTAAAACATCTTCAAAACACAAAAATATGTGAAAGATATTAAGCACATACTTATCACAACCCAATCTGAAATACCATGAAAATAGAGTAAACTTAAAAAATTCTTCAGCCACATCTCCCCAATAAGCTCAAAATTTATAATTATAGTTTGTTTGAATATATTATCTTTGTCAAATCTGTCATGGTTAATTTAATACAAGATCTTCTAAAACGTAAACATGTCCAACCAAAATCAGCATGTAACTAAAATTTGCTTTTGCCTCCTTCTGATCATATTAAGGGGAAAAATAGAATTTTGAAACTAAAATTAGGTTCCCAAGGAGCCTAAGAGTAAAGACCACTATGACATTGGCAAAACATTTAAATTATGAGTACTTGTTACACTGTTGTTTTAGTGACATTGCCACTTTCAAGGAATGCTTGAAATCAAAAATTTACACTCTGGTTCAACGAACATATATCTGTGGTATTAAAAAAATACTAGAAGCTCTTCCACTAAAAGGTTTTTTCCTGGCTTGGGGGCAAAAATAAGAAACTAATCATGCCCTCTAACTTCTCAATCTTCCTGCTGCAAACCTCCAGCCCTTCTTAATGGAAGTCATTAATATTTAAATAACTGAAGTAGTTACAGCACTTCCCTTGTAAGCAGATGTTGACTCAAAGATGTTAAAGAAAGAGGTAAAACTGGTTTTGTATTAATTGACATAAATCTAATACATAAGAGTTGAGTCAAGTTAGTAGAGCTCATTAACATTTAATCAAATAACTATTAGAACCATGATTTCTTATGTAGGTGAATTATAGCAACAGCACCCTTCATTCACAGTTTTCATTTAACAGAATTCCTCAACTGTGCTCAGCTGTCCTCCATCCTAATGAAAATGAAAGCTATTAACAGGAATGGAAAAGTGTTTTCTTTTTCCTAACATCCTTTCAAATGTTTTCTGCTCATCCAAAATTAGCCCAAATCTTTTTATTTATTGAACTTTTATTAAGAACTTTCAAACTAATCAACCCTATACTAGAAGCTATTGTCTGTAGAAAATGAAAAAAAATTAACCATAGTCCTTATCATACTTATAATAATATGAAAACATTCAATTCAAATATATCCCATTGAAGTATCTAGGCAAACTGTTCCTCATAATAAATGCTTAAAAACAGAATAAAATCTAGGCAGATACAAAGCAATTTTGGCAGAATCAATAAACTAAAGGTCAAAAATACATGATTTGCTAAAATTTTCTTACTAAACTTTAAACCTTATACTGCAAGCCATTTATCCAATGTACCTTTAAAATAAAAAAATAAATAAACAAACCTACTTATCACGGCATTTTTTGAGAATAATAAAAACTTTCAACAATGTAAGCAATTTAAGATAAGTAAGTTACTGTACACCACAAAGGTGAAATTAAAAACAGCAATTAAAATGAATCTACTAAGACTATTTTGGAAAATAAACTGATATATGAGGTAAAGTAAAGCAGGCTATCAAAATGAATCTATAGCATTTTCTCCTTATTTAATCCTTAAGAATTTTGACACTTTCTACAATGATCAATCCTATAATCAGAAAAAATAGTTTGGGTTTTGCTTTTTAAAAAAAAAGTGAAGCAACTGATAGACATGGCAAAAAAACCCCGCTTGTTTCTTATTGCTTATTACTACCTGGTTATGACCTCTTGTGTTTCCTAGGAATAAGGGTTCTGTTTGTTCTGTCAGAATAAGCGCTTCTCTCTCTAACATTCTATGAAGATATGTCCTGGTCATCTAAAGCCACAGAACTTTAGATACTGAAAGTGAATTTTTGCTGATAAATTAGAAGGCTCTGTACAAACATGAGATGCTATTTAATAATGATTATTAATATATTTGTATTTAATTTTACCTTGAATAGAGTCCATAACAAATGTGCATAAGATTTGTACTCAGCAAATATTTACTGAATAATAGATTTAAATAATGAATCATGAACTTTTAGACCTATTTGAGGTATTAGCTCTGCCTATGGCCCAATTCCTGGATCTTACAAACTGGAAAACTGAGTGCACAAGAGAAGTAAGTGCTTAATTGTAACATTGATGAGTAGGCACTAAGACCAAGACTCAAAAGTCAAGATTTACTTATGATTCTAAATTGAATCTGTTTCCCACCTTCCTATCTTTGAGTACAATTGCAATAGGTTATTCTGACTCTTATTATCACAATAAAAAAATAACAGCTTGCAATAGTCCTAAACACTTTACAAAGATCATGAGAGGACAAAGTAAAATAAATAACAAACAAGCGGAAACATCAATAAATAATCTTTCTAGAGAAATTTGGTTTTTCGGAACAGTTCATGCAAATGCAGGTTCTGCCTCTGCTCATTCAGTGGGCCTGAAACTGGGTACCCCTCCCCGCCTTGGGTTGTGGCAGTTAACTAGGTGCCCCTCCCCCTTGGAAGGATGGAAGTTGGAAGGCTGGCCAGAAGAGGCAGTTGGAACAAGGTTGGACCAGAAGCAGGAGGATAAAAAGGCAAGGTGCAGAGATGAGAGGGACATAGAACTCTTGGGAGAGGAGAGAAGAGAATGGCAGGTGGCTAAAGAGTAGCCCAAGTGACCAAGCTGGGCAGAAGCACCCTGGAAGAGTGAACTAGAGGTGACAAGGAGCCATGGTGTCCAGCAGAAGAGTGGCTGGTGTGGAGAGTGTGGCATTGCAGCAAGGTGATATGGAAAGCTGGCACCTGGTGATGGCCAGGAATTTGGAAAGCTGATTTGTGCATCAGCAATTGTGGGAGAAGTTTTAAGAGCCTTAGAGAAGTGGAGCAGCATGGAACAGTTGAAAGAAAAGAAGGGAGGAGAAGATGCCAGAGAAAGGACTGGACTTTGCAGAGTGCCTACTTCAGTCTTGGAGGGGCAAAGGGCACCATCTTGGACCATGTCTTTGGGACCTTTGGGACTGAGAATGGTGACTGGGGTAAGACAACTGCCACTTGTGGCTTTAAGGACTTTTTGTTTTCTCTGTTGAACTCCCTTGTTAATAAACCCAGTTGTTAAACTGCATTTTGAGTGGCAACTGCTATGCGTGGGTGATGCAGACCTGTGGTCTGTAAATTGGTTGGAGCCTTTTGCCCCTTTGCGACCTGATTTCAGGATGGGTGAAGAGAGGGACATCTCTGCGTCCCAGTGGGCAGGTTAGAAATAGTGGTTTCATTTTTAGGGACTTGGTGAGTCAGTTGTTCAACATAGTCATGGTTAAAAATTAAACAGGTAATAGTAAAAATGTAACAAAATAATTAGAAACTATACAGTTTTTGAGTACTTATTATATTTTTACTATTTCCTGTGCTCTGGATTTACTTGTCTGGTGAACATATTATGTAGCAGTTTGCTACTCTACATGTTTTCCAAAGCCATGTTCAGCATCATCTTATTAACAGCTTGGAATCATCCATGGTGGGAATATTTATACCATGGAGATGGGCAAACACCACAAAACAGGGGTCTTTCCACCTAGCTAGAGAGTTAGTTGTTAAATATTTACCTGTACTTATTGAGCTGGAAAATAATCTTCATCAATTCACAATGCAATTCCAATTTAAATTATCAGTGGAAGAGACAAAAAAAAAAAAAAAGACAATCTTCCCAAGATGTCAGATCTATGTGAAAATGACCAGTAATATACCCAGATAACCAAGACCTCAAATAAAGGAACGTAAAAACCATGGAAGCTGTATTTCCTATTAATGAAAGAGAGAACCAAACAAAAAAATTCCAGAATAAGAATGAAACATAACTCACTCTTTCATCTCTTCTATTTTCTTGCTTTTTGTCCTACTTCTCCATTTTATATTATAGATTATTCCAATACTCAAGAATAAAAACTGTTCAAGCAATAAATGTTAACACTATAATTTAAATAGCTACTTGAATTCCCCTTACATATTTAACTGACTTTAACAGCTTCCAACAAAAAAACATTCCCCCCAAATAAAATCAAGCCAACTAGCAACAGACATTTTCACGAAATCTGTAATAAAAGAAAGGTACAAAGAGTGGTTCCTCTATTTGAAAAGGATTTAGTCACCTCTAAAGATTATTCAAGCATATCCAAAGCATTTGGATACTGTAATTAAGGACTATTGTACAATGCAGAATTAAATACCAACCCAAATTTAAAATCTAATTATTTTGTTAAAGGATTTTCATGCAAACAAATGATTAAAAAAAAAAAAAAACACACACTTTTGAGGGAGTCACTATTCATCTTTCTTAAGACATTATTTAATGTCTAAAATTGATGCTTGAAGGACTTTTTTCCCAATGAGGACAGAGCACATAACGCACAAAGTAAAGGGAGACCTTTCGTTGAAGTGGTACTGAGACTTACATGTCAATCTTTTTTTCACAGGCAGCCCCCCTGGCATCAGACACTAGAGTCTAGTTTTGCTAATGAATTAGTTTTCCATATCTCTGCCACCATATCCTTGAACTCACAGAAAGAGAGACAAACTGGAATCCTGTGGTAGGTAGAGAATGAAGAGAATCAGCAATAGCAGAAAATAGTATCTACCATTATAGTAGGGAGTTTCACCTTGACATCTCACTCCAACAGGAGGGAAAATTGAGTGGGGGTGAGGAAGATAACAAAAAGTAGAATGGAGGGGTCTAGGCCCTGGCTCAGGAAGCTCCAGTCAGCTTGGCCTGTGGGGGCCGTGCGTGCCCTGATCGGCATGTGCCCACAGCTGCCATTGCACACCCACCGAGCACCCTCTGCCGTCAAGCTAGCTGGTAAGAGGGCCTCGGGGGCTGGCCTGGGAGACCTGGACCAGCCCTGGGTGTGGGACAACTATGGGCCCTGGGAGGCCCACATGGGAGTCGACATTGCTCCAGCAAGACGCAGCTCTGCCCCACAGGCACTGGGCTCCATCTGCTCTCACTTCCGTGGAGTGAGGGGCCTAGGTACTGGCTTGGGAAGCTCCAGCCAGCTTGGCTTGTGGGGGCTGTGTGTGCCCTGATCCGCACATGCCCGCAGCTGCCAGCCGGCCTCTGGCATCCACTCAGCACCCGCTGCCGTCAAGCTGGCTGGTGAGGGGGCGGGGCTCGGGAGCTGGCCCTGGAGACCCGGACCTGACCAGCCCATGGGCAAGAAAAAACCCACTCAGGGTCAGGGAAAATGGGGGGGGGAGAGAGAAGAGGTCTTTCCAGTTCACTCCTACTCCACTTAGTCCTTCAGGAGGAATAGAAAAATGGCATAGAAAGGGACTAGAGATAAGGAGCCTGCCAATACAACTGGGCAGGATGCAGGAGGACTATCATAGAACATAATGGACTGGAGAAACAACCATGATAAAGACCTATCACAAAAATGTGCCTGCAAACTCATCAGGAGGATGAACCAAGACTCCATTTCGGGATATGTCACCCAAGAAAACAAGGAATCCCTCCCCACACCATGGGAGAGGAAACCCACAGAGTTGGGGAACTGGCTCCACAACAAATCTGCAAAGGGGGAGAGTGGAGATCATCCACAAAGGCCATTGGTGGATTCCTACCCTCTCTGAGAAATCTCATTACAGAAAACCACTTGGAGCAAGGCCCCCCCAAGCCAGAAGGCAGAGCTGCAGGGTGAAGAGGCAACAGATATACAGGGAGAATAGACTGGACTGGGCAGCCAGCAATGAGAATACATTGTTGCATGTCAAATGAGCATGGACAAGCTGCCCAATACAAAGTTAAGACTACAATCCTCCAGGCACAGAATGCTGTGTACCAGGAGCACAGTCAAATAGACACAACCACAGAAAAGGAAGGAGACCTATGAACTGAACATAAATTATCAAACAACAAGAGAAGAGTTTGAGTGAACGGAAGGACCATAGGGGATGGGGGTAGGGGGAGAGAAGTTATCCCAGCAACCATTTATCTATGCAAGAAATTTTTTAAAGGAATAAAATAAATAAAATAAAAAGTAGAATGTCCCAAAATATTAATAATGGTTTGAAAGTAGATGGGACATCCTATGACCAAAGGGATCATCATGCTAATACCATTAATAGCTACAGCTGCCAATAATGTAAACTTCCTATGTACAAGGAAGTCTGCTAAATGCTTTAGCTTTCATTTCTCACTTAACCAGAAAAATACTATTACTATATAATTTGAAAATGAGAAATTGATCCTCAGAGAATTTAAGTTATTTACTTAGGTTCACACAGTGAGTAAGTGAGAAAGTAAGGATTTGAAACCAGTTCTAATCAGTCTCCAAGGACCATTCTATAATTCCAATACCAGTACCCCCTAGAATGTCTTTTGTGGGCCAGAGACCCTCCTTCCAATTTGAATAAGTACAGATATGCAACACACCATACCCCCACACTATTACCAGGTAGCTGAGAAACTCTGTTATAAATAAATACGTTAAAACTTTAGCTTGGAATTTCCCAAACAACATTTGATCAGGAATGGTTTTTCATGTTTGTGCAATGGCTAAAAATGTTATGAAACACACACTATCTTATTAATTCAAAAAAATATGTTGGAGAAATAGCTATTATCTCAGGTACACCCTACTCCAAATAACCTCATTGAAGTTCTTAGGTTAACAGTAGTCAAAAATATAACCCTGGGAGAAGTCAGCCTTGGGGAAGTAGTGCAAAGGCCCTGAGGTGCAAATAGGCTTTGTTTGTTGGTAGTAAAGGGAGGAAAAAGAGACACTGGAAGAGTTTGAGGGTAGTCAGAGTCAACACAATAGAGTCTAATTGCACTAATATGTATTAGATTCTCATTCTGTTTGCAACTTCAGACCACTGTATATTTTACATAAGGGAATAATAAGGTTTGGTCTGAAATAGGGGATGTGAAATTGTTGCAATTTAGTAAGAAGACATGAGGAAATAGGATGGAACCAGGATTTCAATTAGGAAGTTGATGAAATTTTCCAGAAGAGGTAACAGAAATTGAGGCCTGGGGGTAGCAATGGAGATGGAGAAAAGTGGTGAGCTACATTCTGAAGGCACACTGATGAGCATTTGTTAGTAGTCTGAATGTGATGACGAAGGGTGCTGAAACTGCAAGTAATTTAAGGGCATGTTTATTGGAAAAGAAGTGAAAAACCACATGCTCAGAGATTGCCTCATAAAGAATTTTTGGTATACTTTTTCAGTTTGGGAAATAATTCTTTGGGGTGTCCAAATTCCTCAGTTCTTTAAGATCTCATGAGTGAGGTAATGTCTTTCACAGAGCAATCCTTCATTGTTTTTGCTGAAGTAAATGTAGCATGTTCTTTTTAGGGTCAGCTTTATTTTTGCTATTTGTTATGACTAAATTGTCAAATAAAAAAGTTAGGATACACAGTGTTACAGGCTAAGATCAGACACAGTGGAAGAGATTTTTCTTATGAGGGTATCTTGGGTGATTCACCTTAACCATCACTCCTAGAGGTGACATTCCTCCCCAATTCCAAAAAAAGCTATTAGTACTCCTTAAAGAAACTACATGTGATACTCACTTCAATTATTCTCATACTTTCCTCAGCACCTTCTCTATTGTCTTATTCTATCTTTACCACCATTCTTGAAATAAGCACCTCTTCCATGAGGCTCATGTTGATGGAGAGACTTCCCAAGCAATGAATGATACTCTAATCAACAGAAGAGCTGGATAGACTCCAAGTTTACAAGATGATTCACTCATTCAATAAAAATATTCTTAGTTTCTACGTACCAGACTCCAACTAGGCACAAAGAACAAAAGGAACCAGCACCTGCTTTCATGAAACTTACTGGTTAGAAGGAAACTGAGAGAGATGAAAGCTATTTTTAAAAACAAGTGAATATCTAGGGAGAAGAGCATTTCCAGTTAGAAAACAGTGATTGAAAGCAAGAAGGTAATGAAGACAGAAGCCAGTGTAGCTTGAGTCCAGAGAGTAATGGGAAGAGGAGCATAATGTGGGAAATTATAATATCCTGCAGGGTATTGAAAACAATTGTCCCAGTTCTGTTTCCACCAATGGCGAGGAAGTCCAATATAAAACCCACCCAGACCCTTCTTTACTTTTGTTCAGTACTCTGGGTCCAAATAAGAAGTGGGAAAATTTATCTGATAAATAAATTTGGGTAAACTGGGCTCAACTCTTTCACTATCTCCACAGAAGCAATGCTTTTCTCTCTCGAGTCAAAGTGGGTCATTGACTGGCTGAACAATTCTCCTCAATTATACACTTCACTCAGAGTAAGTCCATTCACTGAGAAGTATAAGCCAACCCCAGCCAAACTCAGTAACAGCATTAACATTTTGCTACCCATCTACCTGGCTCTTCTGTTTGCTCAATTTTCTAAAAACACAGGTGAGGGAAAGATATTTACTATTTTCAATGGTTCCCTCAGAAACTTCAACAGAATAGGATTTGTTTTATTCTTAATAAGCTGGATTTTTTCCCCCTCACTGTACCTCACTCAATGACCCTTTGAGCATTTCATCATATAGGTAACTGAAAGTCATGTTTAATAGAGTCAGCTCTACTCACATACCACAACTGGACCCAGCCCTGGAAAGGTATGATAATATCGTGAGAAATGATTTCTAAAATCAATCAAAATATCTTCACACAGCTAAGCAATCACAAAGTCACAATCAAACTATTTAGCAGGAACAAAAGGAGGAAGAACTGAATGCCCTCATAAAATATCTAAAAATCAAGTGCACAAAATACCCAACATGGAAACAAAAGAAAAGTACACAAACTTGTTCATCTAATTCATGAGCCACAGAAACACTCCCTTTGATTGTTTCTGTCAGCAATTTCTGGAAGTAAAAAAAAAAAAACTATTTTCACATTTTTTACTTGCATTATATCAATACCATCTTGCTGAAATCATTAATGGTTTCCATGTTCCCAAATTCAAAAGAAACTTGTCTCAACTGACTTCTCTGATTCATTGACATTATTGCCTATATAAATTTATCATCTTCTTTCTTCTGTAATCTATGCATTCATGGGTATTCTAGAATGTTCTCTGATAGTTTTGTCTTCCTCTTCCCCTTAATTCCTCTTAAATTCTGGGTTTCTAAGGGTGCTATCCTAGGGCCATAGATTATCTCATCTCAGGGAGGTTCAATCACTTTAACTAGTACCTTCTATTGGCACCACTCAAAATAACAGAATAATAAACTAAACTAAACTAAATGGCATCTCAAAAGCATCAGTCTCATCTCTCTAACTACCTGCTGTACATTTTCACGTGCTCTTCCATGGATATAAACCTCAACTTGTCAGATATAATCTAGTCCTTCTGCAAAAATGTAGCAAATTGGACATTATTTCTAGTCCCTTGTGAAATTCCTCTAAAGTAAAAGTATAGATATTTTCCAGAGATTGAAAGCCCATGGTCCATGAAAATATGGATGACAATAGAAAATAGGGCGGATCAAAAAAAAACTGTTATTAGGTGGAAAGTGAACAATTTGCAACAAATGGAGGCAGAGAATAAATGAGAAATAAACTTATTCACATTGCATAACCAAGGAAAGGCTCAAAAAGTACTGCATATTGAAGAAGGCAAGCTGAGGACTGGGACTGCAAACAGGGATTGGTGAAAATCTGTAATACCCACTGGTGCTTCAGATGGCCTCCCCCACTCTCTTGGGAAGAAGAGCTTGATTCTGTAGAATGTGGTCTCTGGAAAATTATACCAGAGAGACACTAGGTTTGGGAGTATAGGATGCAGGAAGAGAAACCCATGGGGAAGAGACAAATGACCCTAAAAACTAAAAGTCTGCACAATGACATATTACTCACCCCTCAGCTCCAAGAAACACTTATGCCCTAAGAAAGTTGGCAGTAGTCATCACATATCCACACCCTCACCCTGTTCAGGAAACCAAGGACTCTGCTCTGAAATAATTGAATCCGCCTAGAAAAAGCACCTCTACAGATTGACCTCTGAGTTCCTTAGTGAAACACCCAGCCAATCAGTTCCAGGGAGCAGGAGATGCTGGCAAATCCTTCAGTACAGTAGAGTTTCCAACAGTGACTTAGTTACTCACACTTAATATCTAAGTAGATTCTTAAGAACCACTGAACATTGGAAGACAGTTTCTAATTTGTTAGAAAAACCACTTTTTAAAAATAAACTACTTTTAAAAATTAGTGGATAAAAGGAATGACAAGTAAAACTCTTTGAAAAAAACAAGTATCTTTAAGGAGCTAAGGGAGGATACTTTGTTCAATAAACAACAGAATACTGTTTAAAAAAGGAATCCAGAAATAAAACAGCAGCAATTTTTTTCTAAGTTGATAAGTGGAACGATAAAGTCATAGATATTCTCTAATAATGAGGAAAGAACTTTAAAAAACATACAGGAAGAGAAAAGAAGAAAATTTAGAGTTAGTTCTGGAAGTCCAGCATTTGGCTAATGAGAGTACTAGAAAAAGAAGGCAAACAAAATTCAGGGAGAGAAATTAATAAAGAAATAGTTCAAAAATATTTAGTAGAAACAGTCATGATTTTCCATATTTAAAGGGATCGCCAAGTTCCTGGGTCAAGGAATGAAAAGTTACAAAACAGTTTCTAGATATAAAAGGACTATCAAACTTTCCAGAGACAGAGGAGAGTGAACACATTGAAAAGATCAAGAACGACAATGACAATGAGTTTCAATAGCAGCGACAGCAGCTTAAAGAAAGTATGGAAATACCTGCAAAATTCTAAGAGGAAAACGATTTTCAAACTAGAAGTGTATGTAAAGTCAGACTATCAAGTGTGAGGATAAATTAAAGAAATATGCAGGTAGCTATAAGTTTTCAAAGAACGGGTTTTTAGAATCAATTTTTTTGTTTGCAATCAAAGCACACTACTTGCTCAGCAGTGAGTAACACTTATATAATGGCCATTAGATCAGCAACAATAGCAAATAACTGTAACCACTGAACAGGATGAGGGGAGGAAAGTTAGGACATGGGCATATAGGAGTGATGACCTCACCTTTCTTAATAAGAAAAATGCCTCAAATTGATGAAAAGTGAAATTACAAGACCCAATAAATCAAGAAATAAGCACAACAGATTACTCAGAAACTTGGAGACATTAGTACAAGAAATGAGTGCAATAGCATGGGGAAGAAATCTCAGAAATAAGGGAAGTATAGTAGAGAAGAGGACAAAAATATTTTTAATATAAGAATTATAATATGACTGGACTTCTCCATTTAAGCATGTAAATTTGAATTATGCTGACAAAAATCAAAAGCAGTCTTTTAAATTCAAAAACCTATTTCTTCCCTAAACTTGTTGTTATTTCTTTATCTTCTCTCTTGGAGAAAACACCCTCAGGCACGGAAGCTAGAAATCCTAGATTTTTTTTTTGAGTTACCTGCCCATCTTACCCTTCCCACAGTCAATCTTAAACTGAATCTCCTAGATGTTTTTCAAATTCATCTCCCCAATCTATCCATACTCTCATACCCTACTCCAGGTATTGTTACCTGTCTAGACCACTGCAAAGCCAGGTGACCCCCAAATCTGACTTTCTGACTAGATAGCTGTTCAGATGGTGGTACATCAAGCAAAATCTCCAACTATTTGATTCTGCCATGAATGTAGCTAGCAGTAGTACCTTCATGTGCTTATGTGTGTGTGAGAGACAGAGAGAGGGAGCACAGAGAAAGTGAAAATCAGTTAAGGACATAGTAATGTTCCTACCAAAACATTGAAATACCCATGATACACAGCAGTTGATGATCCTTTCTTTTCAACATGACCCAGGGTCACTTTGTTCTCCCTACTTCCAACTGCTGTAATTATTGTGTATCTGTCTCAGCTACTGGAGAGCAGTTAGCCCCGTGGTTTCTAGTTTCCTGCTTCCTCTCTGAATCATTCAACACAAAGGCAAACCTTTCAGAGGCATCTTCCATTAAGCTTATGTCTTCCCTTGTTGCAGGTAAGATGATAGAATTTTGTAAAAATAATAAATAAACAAATAAATCTTCGTGTCATTGCAAGTGTATTTCAGGTGACTTTTAATGAGTGGGTTCTAATATCCCCTTTGTGTCAGGATCAAATAGAAAAGTTATAGAGATCACAACTATAAAAAGTGTGGTGTGCTGAGGGTAGTAAAGCTATGCATACAAGTCCTGAGGTTCAAGTAAGCCTTTGTCAACTGGTGTATCACTGGTCAAATCAATTTGCTTCTCTCTTTCATATCTTCTTTCATACCTTCATTTGCAAATTTTAAGAATTTGATAGACTCGCTTCCTAGGATTCTAAAAAGATCAAAAACTGTGTTAAAACTATGGCAGATTCTGGGTCAGTTGGGATTTCTTCAGCTAACCTTGATGAAAAAACTTCAGTGCCTATTCTAGGAGCCATCCAGAATGCAGGTCTGGGAGTGGCTACTTTTTTGGTATGTGCTACTAGACAGGTTCATTTCAATGTCTTTGAGCATAAAATTAAAAAAAAATCTGTCAACAAATACTAAATCAGTGGATTCCTGTTCTGTAAGTTTGTCCTGAAATAAAAGGCTCAGTCTTTGCAGACAGCAGTGATTAGGGGTGGACTATGGAAAGGGTCTTGGTTTCACATCAAGGGCTATAGTCTAACAGTTTGTGCCTCTGCAAGGTATAAGAGGTTAATTTTTTCCACTCCAAGACTTGGAAAGAAAATACACAAATAAATTCCTGTTGATTTGCTTATCACTAATAATATTCTTCATCAAGAAACCCAGGCAAGAAAAAATGTTCATTTTCAGAATTAGTTATGGCTGCCTGTTTCCCCTGGTGTCAAAAATAAACTCTGTTTCATAGGTTGCCATGAACCTCAGAACAGATTCACTTTATAACTCTCTACATTTCTTGTTGCTTAATTTAGCTTAAGGGTATTGACCCCACCAGGCATTCTCTGCTATAATCTATATTTTCTTTCAAACATAAAGACCCCTCTATATTCTCTTTTACATAAATCATTCTCCTTTAACAGATCTCAATCCATTAGGGATTTTTCTGGGCATGTACTAAGGTGTGAGATACTTTGCTGAAAGTTGGGGGGGAGACAAATATGAAAAAGACATAGCGTTTGCCTTCCAGGAGAAGAAGGTAGGCAGGCAAAAAGCCCACACTGCAGGTAGACAGGCTCTGTGCTTATAGTAAGGTACAAGGAACTCAATTCTTTGAGCCACTACCATTACACTGAGCTCATTCTTATCCTAGTGGGCAATGACCTCACTCACAATACCAATCCCATTGTTCACTATGCAGCTGGCTACTGGGCACTAGAGGGGCATAAGGAGATGAGAAGGAGGCAGGGAAGATGAAGAAAACAGTGCAGTCCTTACCCTTACCAGAGTCAACTGAGTAGACAATTTTGCTGAGACCCCAAAGCATATCTCAGTCTCTCTCCAAAGACTCACAGATAGGAGGCAGTAATCAAAGGGGTTCTGGCTATATGAAAACAAGCAGGAGTATGGGGAAAAAAAGAAGATGGATGGGGCAACACAAGCCAACAAATTAAAAAGTGAGCTTTTCTGCGTTCACTCTAAAAGAACTCAGTAGAGGATTGAAGGGATGACCTTGAGGGAAATTAAAGAAGGGATTGTTAAACTCAGTCCCAAGGGCAGGTATTTTTGAGAAAGTTTGACTCTTCCTACAGAATTCAATAAGTAGGGTAAAAATAAGGCAGGGTCAGAGGGCCACCTTTAATAACCAATCGAGCAATTGCCATTTGAGTTCTCCTGCTAAAAAAAGGAGAAAAAAAACTTGCCAAGCCAGTGGTGCCACAGGAAGGCAACCATGTGCACACACCCCCGACACACACACAGGATCAGGAAGCAGTCAGGAAGGTGATAACTATCCACAGGGTGAGTAGAATGGGCTGCGTGTCCACACCAACAGTGACAAATGTGACTCTATCATTTCTGTACTTCATACCTTTAGACTAAGTACTGGTCTTCTGACAGCAATCACACTGCCTTTCACAGTCCTAGTGAGGCATGAAATGGCACACATCTTTATGTAAACTCATACCAAGTTTGCAGGGAGGTGAAAGATGACTATGCTTTCATCTTTCACTGAGGTCTTGGATCATAGAATTGATGCTAAATATAGCTAGTTTCCCTTGTCTTGTCAGTAGTGAATGCTTAGACTAAGATGGGAAAAATATTTACAAATTTAGCACATGGAGAATGTACTGAAACATTGAAGTGGGAAGGAAAGGGGGAGTTTGGGTTACATACTTGGATAAAGGTTTGATAGCCATGCATCCAGAATAAATGTCACACATAAGGTTTGGTTTGGAAAATATGATCACATTAGGAAAGGATGCTTATTCCTAGATTAAGTTGGTGCCACTTTGTGAAAAGATGGACTATTTATTAAACTATCTGGATTCCTTATAGCTGGAAATGGTTTCCATGGATAAAGTATCACAAACTTTAGAAGTTCTAGATAAAAATACGTTTAAAGTTCTCTCTTTTCCTACCTGTCCCTTTCTCTCCAGTTCCCTACTATAATAGGAACAGGAAAGATTCCACTTGTTTGTGTTTTGGTTTGTTACTATTACAACTCATCAAGGAGAACTGTTGCTGCAATAACACTGTCCTTTAAACAATTATTAAAACATTAACAGATAGTTGAACACCTGCATTTCTTTTCTGTTCTCATGTATATTCAACTTTCCCTCAAGGTCTTGTGCTTCTTTTCTTCTTCCATACATTCCTGTTCAACCACTCCTTAATCATTTGTTATTTGTTTGTAGTATCAATTTATGCTGGCCTCTCTACTCACCTGGCACCTTCACACAGTTACCCAATTGTTCCTTTCAACCCACCAGACCGATGTCTTATAACAAGACATCGACATCCCCTTCCTGTAAATTTTCTCCTGATTTGATTACCAGATTGTTAGTGTCACAGCATTCTCCTTGCCAATGCTCCCTACTCTAAAACTCAGCCCTCATGTCAAATTGATAACAAAGTCTTACCCTTCTTCCTCTTATTTTCTCTTGGCAATCCTTTCGGTTTATTGTTCAACATTCTTCACTCCAGAACATTTGCAAAGCCTCTTAACCTATCTCTCAGACCTCATGTCCTTGCAAGTCCCAACTTACCTCACACCAATCCTGGAATGAGCTTTCTGAAGCATAAGGCACTGCTTATGCATAAGCATAAGCACAAAAATGCCTTCAATGGCTCCTCACAGCAACCAAAAAAAGGATTAACTTCCTGCCATGAAATTCAATGTCTTCCACCATGTGATTCCTGAGTAACTTTCCAGATGTCACAGATTTCTTCACAGGCTCCTTACTCCAGATATCTCAAACATTTTTATTCCCTAACTTTACTCTGCCCTTCGTGTCTTTGCAGGGAAGCATGATACCAGACAAATAGTAGGTGCTAACCAATGCCAATTGAATGATAATAGAATTGAGGTGGGGACATACACTGCAAAATTCTTCCAACTTTCCTGAATTTTTGGAATTTTCACAGTCAACTATTGGATAAAATATTAGTTAAATAAATAAATGGATGAGAGATTGAATCACTAGAAGCTGGGTTACCTTCACCCCTGAAAATCACACAGGTGTAAGAAGATTCATGAAGAGGTCTTCTTGGATGATGGATAATAGAATATGGAACCCCAAAGGAAAAGAAGGAAAGAGTAGCCCCAGGATGACTAAATAAATATTTTAGCAAATAAACAGCTCTAGCAATTTAAAGAGCCACTAACCAGAATCAGAATACAGAAGAAAGGTTAAGAGATCAGACCCAAAGCAGTTGGAAGTATAAAATGCTAAGAATTTGCTTTTTAAGGCAAATAGATTTAAGGACATAGAATCATTTCTCCCTAACCCTAACCCTATTTTGTACCCTAGGTTAGAGATCAAAACAATAAAAGAAGAGGATGTAGCTTCTTTCAAAACTGTCTCTGCTATATCTCTAAGGAAGAGAAATTGAAATCCTTTGCTTTCAGTTCAATTATGCTTGGGAACAGAGATTTTATGAAAAAGGCACCTTGTAACCTTGAGCAAAGTCTGTTACTACTTAAATATTTGAACATGCAAATATAAAGCATAAAGTTTAAACTTCATTCCTTAGCTTTCTGTCCAACTTACCCAACTCTCAAGTTAAAACAGATATCATGTTGAGAAACCTTCCTAACTATAAGAAACTTGCCAACTTAACTTCTTTTAAATATTCTTGGTTCAGTTCATGAAAACTCCACATTGTTAAATCCCTGGCAAAATTAATATAAAATAATCATGTTTGCTCTTTAAAACCAACTGCACAACTGATGAAGAATGGGTCATATTTTACCATTGCTATTTGGGTGCTGACACACAGGTGTCTGATGTGACCTGAGGCAGTACCAGACTACCCTCTCACTGTCTTTGTTTCAAGCACACTAGGATAGTTTTTCCTATGACAAGTCATATGCTTCCCAGAATAAATAGAAGATCATTAACAAAACACTGTCATCTATTTGTTTTTTGTTTTATTTTTTCAAAGGGAGTGAACTGGTAAGTACAGGGTTTGCTTAACTTTCTAAGTCAATTCAAAACACCTGTCAAAGGCCTTTAGTTTGTAAGTCATAAAATCAGCCAAGTAGAAACCCACTGTAAATTGGTATGTAAATTGAATTCATGTATATTGTGGGGCCAATCACACCCCTCCAAAATAGTCAACTCCTACCCAAGATGAATAAGTTGAAAAAAACAAAACAATTTCTTGCTAAGAACAGTTGGCATTAGATGTACGGTGTTCCCACAGACTTAAAATAGCCTGGAATCTATGTCTAGAAAGCCTGTAGCCAAAGGGTCTAACAAACGTTCATATACCAGCAGAGTCAGTGCTGTGTACTTTCCCAAGAGTTATTTTTCAATTTAGTAAGATGCATTCTCATTGGATTTTCCCCTTGCATCCCTATTTCATTCATATTTTTACTTTTTTTTTTAAGTGAAAGTGGTCAATGCCTATGCAGGGGTAGGACTAAGACAAGTTTTGAGGGCCTCCTTCCCCACTGAGGGGCAAACTGAGGCTGGGGAAGAAAAGTAAGGTTATTACAGTCATCCAAGTGATAGCTACTGAAACAATGGTCCTGGAATAGTTATTCAGTTCTACATCTAAGTACTTCTGTTTTTTTATTATTGAGTATGTATATTCTTCTTACATCATTGTATGTCCCAAAATTCTCCCCATCACCATGTCACCTGTAAGCAAACCATCACCATGCCACCTTGTGCTGATTTTGGCTCTCTCCCTCCTGTTCACTTACTGCATTTTTCAGTTTTGTGATCAACTTGCTAGTTTTAATTTTTTTTGTTCTTTTTATTTGGCTTCTCTCCTCAGCTACTCAGCAATCAAAACAACCCCACATGCCATTCACTGCAACATGGATGGAGCTGGAAGGAATTATGTTCAGAATTATGATCTCACATGTATGTGGGAAGCTAAGTGCTTCTTACTGATATCCTTTGAAAGGTAAAGGATTGAGTGGTGAAGGACCTTGGGTGATGGACAACCACAGTTGTTATCTGGCCAGAATTTTGAACATCGTCTTGTTCTGTTTTCATCAAGACTCCATCATCAGTCATAATTCATAAACTCAAACTGAGGAGTCAAGCACCGCACTGGGCATTTTCCATAATGTAACAATCTAAATTATTTTTGGTTGTTGATTAGCTCCATCTTCCTGATGGAGACACTGAAGCTTAAAGAATTTGCCCCAAGTCACCAACTAAATAATAACCGGAATTGAAATCTATAATCAAGCGAAAGCCCATTTTTCCCTCTGACACCAAGTTGACCTGAAAGGTGCTGGATGTTTCCATGTCACACAGATTTCCAGAGTTCCACAGTCTCGGAAGAACTCCCTTACAATGCTCCCATTCACTCGGCAGGGAGCTGCTTCCACTTGGCCCTAGCAAAAGCCGGATTAAGTTTTCTCCATTACAACGCGGCATTAACAAGCCTTTCTGCTGAGCTCCCTTTCTTTGCTTAAGCCACGCCTCTTTTGGGGGAGCTTGCCCAAATCGAAGACATTTTCAGCTTCTACTGCTTACACAGCACCCACAAACACTAAGCGTCCTAAAAAGACATGTTGAGAAAGTAAGGAGATACATCTCTTCCTCTCACGATGAGTGACAGAGGAGCCAGCTTCGTACTTCCCTGGTGGAACTCCTGGACCAGGAGTGGCCTAAGAATAGTGAGAATAATGAGACCCGGTGCCACCGTCTCTGTAGTGCCAACAGACTTCGCAATTCTCCCGAGGCGAGGTGTACCCTTAGCCCAGTGCCAACCAACCCGCATACTTAACTTGGAAACTCGCAGCGGGCCAAGGTCACCCCAGTCTTACCCCACGTTGCCAGCTCCCTCCTTGGAGCTCAGCGTTCCAGAGACCACCCGCCCGCGACCGATGAGGACCGGCTCCACTGAGCCCGCACGCCCAGCGCCGGCCAGGCGGCACTTACGCTGAGTCTCAGCGCTCCTCCCCGAATCGCAGTGCGCGCAGACGCGGCCGGCCGGTCCCTGTGGCGGTTGTCAAGGAGGGAGAGGTAAGGCAGTCCTTCCCCTGGTCCCTTTCAACCTGGAGAACCTAGCAGGACCGGAGCTTTTAGGCATCCCACTCAGCTCACGTGACCCAGACCTATAGGGCTAAGGGTTTGTTCCCTCCTCCTGCTGCCTTCCACCTTGCCCAGTCCAGTCAGCACTTCCCAGGCTCCAAGAAGCAGGTGGAGTGACATCTTAAAAATTAATAAAGAAGGAGCATCTGTGGTGCAACTAAGCTTTGTTTGTTCCTTTGGTTTTGTTTTTCACTCCTACCATTTAAAACTTTTAGAATTTTATTGTATTTTGAAATTGCCCACCCACACCAGTGGTTGCAAATCCAGTGTTTGCTTATAGAAATCAAGAGGTGTTTTGCTCCCTCCGTTTAAAAATTCACCCACAAACATTCTTGAGCCCACATTCAAATAACGGTAATATTGAGAGCACACCAGGCGCCCATATTGTGTCAAGTGCTGTCTCTGCATTATTGCTTGGCTATCTTATAGCAATCCTCTGTAAAGTCCTGTAAAGTTTAAGTATTACCTTCAGATCACATCTCTTGTAAGTGACCTGAGTGTATAAAGAGGTAAACTGAGACAAACTCAAATCCCCCAAAATTGAGTTTATTCAGAAATAGCAAAGGAATTTCAATTCAGCAAATATAGGCTGGTAACCAGCTACAGGTCAATTAATTGAGGGTTTGGGACTGGCTGGATTTATGGGAAAATAAGGCAAATGCAGGGGGGGGGGAGCGGAATCTAGCCTGTCAGAGCTGTGAATTCAATGGCAGGAGGTAAGTTTTGGTTGTTTGTAAATCAGGCATTTCCAGGAAATCTGCCTCCCAGTTCTTAAGATCTGTTCTTCCATGAGCACTTCCTAAGCCTCTGGTTTCATTTTAGTTTGAAATACTTTCACATTATTAACCATTACCAGGTCCTGAGAATGAAGCTTGCCATTTGGGGAGGCAATCTGGGATTACCAGGTACTAAGAACAAAGTTTGGGGAGTTTGGGGAAGCTCTGGGTGCAGCAGGTCATGAATGCATATTGTAAAGAAAGATGTGCAGTCAGTCAAGAGCCAGGGAGGGTCTTCTGAAGAATGGGCCTTGAGTAAAGGTCCCTTTGACCTCAATACAGCTACTGACCAAGGAGTACTTGCACTCAAAATGGAGCTACTCACATGTAAACCAAAGTAGATTTTACAGTAAATATGAAATGAATAATTCTTTAGTACAGGTACTAAAAAACATGATATCCCAAAAGCTTTACTGCAATTTTAATAATACCAGAGTCATATAAAACTGTTACAAAACAAAAAGAATATTTGAGGGTTTAACTGAATGTATTTTATAATAATGTAGTTTTATATATTTCAAGTAATACATATTTTAATTTTTGTTTCGGTTCACCTGACTTAAAAATGGGAAGAATTGGCTAAAAAAAAAATTGCAGATTCATTTATTTAAAAAATTAAAACTTAAAATCAAAAGAAACAAAGTTTCAAATGATTATTTGGCAGTTTTGCAGCATTTATACTTATGAAGTTGTTAAAGCTTAAATCCACACTAACACATTGTCACACACTATATTTGAGTTTGTGGTATGTAAAGTTCTATACTAGACAATGAACTTTAGAGTTAAAAAAATTGAAAAGAAAAGACAGCATTCATTATGAAACTTGTAATTTAGTTGTGGGCATAGATGTTGAAGGAGACTGATCTCATAATGCAACTGACAAGTGCTAAAACAGAGACTAAGTGATCTCCCTGGAGAATCAAGAAAATGATCTTAGAGCATGAGATATGAAGCTGGGCATTAAAAGTAAATAAACAATATCTGTATCTAGGAGTGATACAGAGTGGTGACCCAGTTAAAATTTGTATGAGTGCCAAAATACCCTGGTGGGTGGAGTCTGAGAGAAAGCCCACATGAGAGAAAATGGAAGCAGGAAGAGAGAGTGTATAAAAAAAGGAGGAACGAGGAGAGAAGAGAAAAGAGAAAGAAGGAAGAAGAGATGAGAATGGCGGACTGAGAGAACAAGCCCATGTGGCCTGGTCAGGGGAAGCCTCTTTGAAGAGTAAGCTGGTGGTGGCAAGGAGCCACATTGGTGGGAGAGTGGCCAGCAGAGATGTAGCTGGTGTAAACTTGAATGCCAGAATGGCAGGTGGGGGGTGACCAGGAGCTGCTGAAGGCAGGCCTAGTGAATGTGGCCAGACATTGCCAAAGGCAGGCCAGGTAAAGAAATGTGTGGAGCTGCAGCAAGGCAGTGTATTTGGAAAGCTAATTTTGCATCCACATCTGTTGAAAAGTTTAAAAAGATTTGAAGAAGAGGAGCAGCTCAAAACGCTAGAAACAGAGAATTTGCTGGAGAAAGACTAGACTTTACAGTGCCTACAAGGGGTACTACCTTAAACATGTATTTAAAACTTTTTTTTAATAATTTTTGAAATATTTTTGTGGGAAGAAAGCAAGTTACATAGATAGGTCTACATATTACAATACCATAATTACAAAATTATAACCATGCAAAACAATATGTTATTTACTGATGTGTGATTTAAGAGTTTCAAATACCACGGGAATGGCAAACATCAAATCCAGTGTACTAATTATTATTTCTGGGAATGTATAATGGGGAATAGGATAGAAGAGATATCCACAAGACAATGTTAACTATCTGTGATGGTTGTTCTTTTAATTTAATTTTTTAAATTTGCATATATGTGTATTTATATTTATATTACATTATTCCATTATTGTGTACCCTGGGGCTTTCCCACTTCACTAACACTTGTTAACCATCCTGATCTTTTGTGTTCTTCACCTCCCCCACTTTTTCCCCCTCCGCCTCTCTTGCTCCATTGTTCAGTCCCATTGGTTGTTTTCATTCTTTCTTATTCATTTGTTTTTCCCTATATCCATCATATAAGTGAGACCATCCTGTACTTCTCATTTTTTTGACTTATTTCTGCTAATGAGTTTTTCTAGTTCCATCCATGTTGCTATGAATGACATGTGTTTGTCCTCCTTGGTTGATGCGTAGTAGTCCATCGTGTATATGTACCACATTTTTTTAGCCAATCATCAGTTTTGGGCATTTGGTTCATTTCTAAATCTTGGCAATTGTAAACAGAGCTGCAATAAACATGTGTGTACAGGTGTCCTTTTGAATTAGAGTTTTCATGTCCTCTGGATAGATTTCCAATAGTGGGATAGCTGGGTCAAATGGTAAGTTCACTTTCAATTGTTTGAGGGTCCTCCACACAGTCTTCCATAGTGACTGGACCAGTTTGCACTCCCACCAGCGGTGTAAGAGAAGTCCTTTTTCTCCACATCTGCACCAATACTTTTTGTTGTCTGTTTTATTTACATGGGCCATTCTGACTGGTGAAGATGGTATCTCAGTGTGATTTTAATTTGCATTTCCCTGATTATTAGTGATATGGAGCATTTTTTTCATGTGTCTATTAGCCATTTGTATCTCCTCTTTGGTGAAGTGTCTTTTTTAGTTCTTCTACCCATGTTTTGACTGGATTTTTTGCTTCATTTTTGTTGAATGGTAGGAGCTCTTTGTGGATCTTTGTTATAAGACCCTTGTCATTTGTCTGGAAGGCAGAAATTTTCTCCCAGTCGATTGGGTTTTTTTTTGTTTTGTTTTGTTTATTGTCTCTTTTGCTGTACAGAAACTTTTTAGGTTGATATAGTCCCAGCTGTTTATGTTTTCCTTCATTTTTTTGCCAACCATAGTTGTTTCCCAAAATGGATTTCTGAGGTGAAATTCATGAAGGGTTTTGCCCATGTTTTCTTCTATGTATTTTATGTTTGCAGGTCTCATTTCCAGGTTCTTTTTTCATTTTGAGTTAGTTTTTGTACAGGGTGTGAGGGTGTTGTCCTGGTCCATTTTTTTTTACAGGTTTTGATCCATTTCTCCCAGCACCATTTACTGAAGAGGCTATCCTTGTTCCAGAATCTGTTTTTTGTCCCTTTGTCAAAGATTAGTTGACCATATATGTGTGGTTTTATTTCTGAGTATTCGATTCTGATCCATTGGTCTGTCAGTCTGTTTTTGTACCAGTTCCATGCTGTTTTAAGTATTATAGCTTTGTAGTATAGTTTGAAGTCTGGAATAGTGATACCTCCATTCTCTCTTCTGTTTGTAAAAAGGATTTTGGCTATTCAGGGTTTTTTACTGTTCCATATGAATTTCAGTAATTCTTGTTCTAGCTCTTTAAAATATGTCATTGGGATCTTTATTGGAATTGCATTGAATCTGTAGATTGACTTTGGTATTATGGCCATTTTGATAATGTTGGGCTAAATAGTGATTGGGGTAAGATAACTGGCCACTTGTGGCATTAAGAGGTTTTCATTTTCCTGATTAATTTTCCTTGTTAATAAAACCCTGCTGTTTAAATTACTTTGTTGCTTTGGCAACTGCTTAGCGTGAGGGTGATGTGGACTTGTGGTCTATTGGTTAGAGGCTTCTGCCCCCTTTTAACTTGATTTCAGGAGAACCCCAGGGTAGATAATGATGTAAAATAAAACAAATAATAAATTCTAAAAATTTAAATAATCACAGAGCAAGGAGCCAACCATGTGTGAATTGGTGCTATATTCTGGGACTGGTCAATTGATGAGGGCTACAACTTGTGTGGTACTGGTTGGTGACAACAGTGATTGGGAAATGAGACTAGAAGTATCTTAGATGTTGAGCTGTAACAACTGAAATGTTCAGAATTAGGAGATTGATAAATCAGTCTTCTAAATGAAATACAATAGGTCAGTGGGATGGGGTGGGCTGGGATGGATATTTATTTCCTAGGGCTTCTATAACTGAGCACCTAAAATTCATGATTATAAACATTGCAGCTGTATTTTCTCGCAATTCTAGGAATTGAAAGTCTGAAATTAAAGTGTTTTGACAACCATGCATCTTCTGACATCTTTGGGGAAGAGCTCTTCATTGCTTCTTCCAAGTTCTGCCTCTCATGTCCTTGGTTTATGGCTGCATAATTTGAAGCTCTGACTTAGTCTCTATAGAACTTTCTTCCTGTGTCTTCCCTCTAAGCCAGTCTGTATTAATGTCCCAATATGCCCTTTTAATAAGACAGCAGTCATATTGGATTAGAGCCCACCACCTAATAATCTAGCTTTAATTTATTACCTCCATAAAGATCTTATTTCCATAAAGGTTACATTGTATCAAGAAGGAAACAACAGTCTAAAATGATGTTAGTCCAAATAAGTTTAATAGACATTTACAAGACACATCATCCCCAGAGTACACATTCTTCTCAAGTGCACAAGGAAACATTCTTAATTATAGTCTATAAGTTGAATCACACATGCACACACACATACACAAATAGCAATAAATTCATGACGATTGAAATCATAGCAAGTATCTTCTAATGATAATGGTGTCAGTCTAGAAATCTACCACAAAAAAGAATGGACAAAACCTCAAACAAATAAAAAATGAAAACAACCAATGGGACTGAACCATGGAGCAAGAGAGGAGGAGTGGGAAGAAGGCAGAGGAGGTGAAGAGCACAAAAGATCAGGATAGTTAACAAATGTTAGTGAAGTGGGAAAGC
>PVHY01013834.1:0-40198 GCA_004024945.1 Uropsilus gracilis
TTTTTTTTTTTTTTTTTTTTTTTTTTTTTTTTTTTTTTTTTTTTGGTTATTTTCTTGGTTTTTTATATGGGCCTGTATTGCTATGAACCTTCCTCTTAGACATGCTTTTGCTGAATCCTAGACATTTTAGAATGTTGTGTCTTCTTTGTCATTTGTTTCAAAGTAAGTTTTAATTTCTTCTTTTATTTCTTCAGTTTCCCATTCTTCCTTTAGTAGCATGCTGTTTAGTCTCCAAGTGTTGGATGATTTTCTTGGTTTCTTTTCACTGTTCATTTCTAGTTTGATACCCTTATGGTCTGAAATAAAATTTGGTTTTATTTTAATCTGTATCTCTGCTCCAATATAACTTGAAAATCCAGAGCGAATGAAAAACCTTGAAAGATGAACTCTAAGGCCCGAATTTGAATGTACTGTCAAAAACTGAGGCTGGTCCTAAAGAATAGTGAGCCCATGACTTCAAATGCTAAGCAAATTATGTGAGAACCCATGATGAGAATCTGGCTGATCATGGGAAGGTGCTATCCAACCTGATGAAGCAGATTATATGCAGAAAGAAGAATTTTTGAGTCTGAGGAGGATAGATACTGAATTCTTACCGATCCCCTCATTCATAGATACAATTGAAGATAACAATATTTTTCCCAGTACAAAAGAGCCTTAATATTAGCAGATTGCAGGCACATCTGACAATAAGGAGAGATGGGTAATCATAAGTCTAGCCTGCAGATGAACAGAGCTTGGTCTGGTTCCTCTAGAAATTAAGGAGAAAAATTATTTTCCAACATCCAACTTAGACTAAGTGTAGTTCTCATCTATGCTTTGTCAATTTTAAAAATATAGTCATCATTGTAGGAGGAAAGAAAGAGTTTTGTTTGTTTGTTTTAGAATCATAGATGAGGGATAAGTGGGAGAAAGCAAACTGAAACAAAAAAAGAGCTTTTATTGAATACTCATCATCTCCTTCAAGTAGGGTTTGGTGTCGATTACCATGAGTATAGACAATTTGACTACAATAAATATATGAAGCAAATTATTTCTTCTAAAAAGGGACACTTGGAAATCTTCAACATGAAGGTAACTTGAATTCAGGAAGTTGGTATTTATGTGGTCAGATGCAATGTATTTGTGAAAAATATAAGAGCTAGGTGATAACATTTTTAACTTAAAGGATACTTTTGGGGGGCATATGATCTCTTTTGATACTAGCAGCCTGAAGGCCTGGGATGATGGTAGAATTGTTTTATAGCAGCTATCTTTTTATACAGATATATAATTCACAGCTTCATTATGGCTGCCTGAGACTCCATGAAATTTTTCTCTTTGTGCAAAAAATGTGTTATTTTTTTTCCATAAACCCCACAAAATTACAATCACCCCTTGTCAAGGAACACCAGATATTCTCACCAATAGCTAAAATAACAAATCCTAAACCCTTTTGAAAATCTTTTGTCTTGCCACATACAATAAAAAATTAAGTACCAAAGTATAGGGGTTGAGGGCATTTTTATTGGAAAATATCCAAGCAAATTGGATTAGTTTCATGATTTTTATTAGTATGAAGAATCAAGTCTTAAGAACAACTTAGAACTCTGCTGAATATGCAATATGACATCAGTAAGACTTTTTTCTCTGGGAGGTAAAGGTCAGAAGTGAAATGAAGTATGTGTTTACTATATGCGGTGTAGGTAATATTTTTATGACTTTAGCTGCAGGCATGGCTGTGTTAGACTGCTGACTTCATCTTTTTAGCAATTGCTAAGAAAAAAAAAGTCACCCAGAATACTAACACAGCCAGAGAACATGAATAGAATTAGTGGGAATGTCAATGTCAGTGCTTCTAGGGTTCTTCCAGATTAGCAATCACCAGCTTGATCTAGAGCACCAAAGGAGGAAATAATGAGTTAGAGCCCTGAATTATGATTCAGGGCTGTGATTCATGGTTAAGGAACATATAAATCTCCTAGTCTGTGAATTAAAATGTTTTGCTTTAAGGAGGAAAAGAGGCAGCAGAAAGATCATTTATTAGTAGGGTGAACTTGAGTACATTTTGAAACATACGTATTCATCAAATAAATACATTATGATCAGATACATTTAACTTAAAATGCATCAAAGGCCAAATATAAGATCAAAAACTATAAACCCTTAGAAGAAAATATAGGAATAAACTTTTGTGACTCTGGGTTTGTCAAAAATTTCTTATGTCCAATAATTAACACACAAGCACCACTAACCAAAATAAATTGAACTGAACACAATTTTAAATTTTGCTGCAAATAATGCCATCAACATATCTACAAAGTAAGGAAAATACTTCTCAGTCACATATCTGATCAAGTACTATAGTCACAATCAACAGAGTGCTCATATTACCCAATAATTAAAATAGATACATTGTAACAGCTATTATCAAATATATCCATGCAGAATATTTACAGAGCATGAGCACTTAAGTGTTCATCACTGGTGTTGACCCAAAAGTGGTCAGACATCGTGTTATTCTCAACAAGTTCACAATCTAGGCATGACTTGGGAGAATAAGCAAAAGGGAGAGGTTTTCTATTGTAGTCATCTGCGATGACTTTGGGTAAGAATGTTATTCTCCAACAATGATTCTAAATCAGGATAAGAGACAAAGGTATGAATTTGATTTTAGATATAGAATATCAGATGCTTATGGGATTATTGAGCTACAAAAGCAAGTTGCCCAGGAAATTGGGTCCTGAGGTAGTCACCTCAGTATTCTTTTTGTGTGACAGGTTGTTGAGGTGATTAGTGTAGATTAATTTAGTGATATCAGAAATCACAAATAAAGTCAAACTAAAGCAGAAGGCTGCTCCACAAGCCATCCAAGATATTCTACTACAAATAGAAGAGCAGGTTTTAAAAAGAATCATCTATACAAAGGAAGTTGCTATGTATATAGCTTGGGTGTTTAATGGGCAGACCTGGAAAAAGAAAATTAGAAATACTCTGTAGAGATGTTTTCCTCTCATCTTTCCCACATATTCTTTCCTCAATTATTCTCTACTCTTACCCACTTGAATTTCCTTGGATCTCACTTCTTCCTGGGAATTATATCTCCCATTATTTCATAAAATTCTTCATGCTTCTTTTTCATTCTCTGACTCCCAAATTTTGTTTCTGATTTTCATGTCAATTTATTCAAGGAACCAAAGATTTATAGTTCACAGAAAAAGTAGCAAAAATTTAATTAAACCAAAATGCAAATCAGTTCTCATCTGTGAGCTAAAATGTAGACAATGGTTGCTTTTATTTTCTTAAATTAGGACTCCCTGGGAAAAAAAGACACAAGGAGATAGCTATCGATGAAGAGATTTTCTTCTTCACTTTTACCTTCAATTTTATCTTCTACCAAGGTACTGCCTGTCCTTCAGTACTTCATTTCAGTGTTATCTTCCCCATTGGCTATGTACTACCTTAGTTTATTGTGGGAACTAAACATGAATGTTTCACTTAGCTATTTATTTATTACTGTTCATAGCAAGTTGGGTAATAATTCAATACTACTATAATTTATTATTTGATAAATATTTTGTTATGCTCATAATTTGTATGGTTTAAGGCACAATAGCTACAGTGTTTTTGTTCCTTTTTTAAATTGTTCCATGGCATCTGAGACTGACTGGGATTCTTGAATTCTGAGAGGGACTCAATATTTGGGAATTTGGTTCAGTTGAATGCTCATGTGATGCCGGCCTATCAGTTGGGAATTTAACTGTGTTTTCATTAGAAAAACTATATTTGGTCTCCTGAGGACATGGTAATTGCATTTCAAAGTTGATCTTTCCTAAGAAAGAAACCCAGAAGACACTCCACTGCCTTTACTTCCCTGGACTCAGAAATCAAAAACTATCATTTGTAGTGCATTATAGTAACTGAGAAACAGGCTTCCCAGTTACAAAGATAGGGACAACAGTTCCCATTGTTGGAAAGTAAAATGGCTAGGGTAAGGGAGAACATGTAGGACCCCAAAGAATTGTTACTGTTATTTTTGGAAAACATAATCTGCCACAAATGCTAAAATAAAATTCTCAGTGCATCAGGGAATAAGGACAATTCAGATGTTTCCATCTTAGAAATAGCCGAAGTCTGAATTAGAAGTAAAGAATTCTGGACTTTTTTCCAAAGTCTGATAGTATTCTGTTTTGAAGCAATTTATAGAATAATTATTATCTATCTATAATTATTATCTAAATATTATTATCTAGATAATAATAATTATTATCTAGATAATAATTATCTATTATCTAATTATATCTATAACTAGTATAGATAATAATTATTATCTATAATCTATATTAATTATTATCTATTTCTATTATGATAGAAAATTGGTTGAACTCTCCTGCAGATCAGAATACCTAAAATTGCTGTGAGGGTGGTTAGTGGATATTCTGACTAGCCACAAAGACCCGGATCTGCTTTATTCACACCAGAAATTTCATCCTATGTTACAAGTTAAAAGGACATGAAAACAGCTGTGCTCTTGAAATAGGAAGTGTCCCAGGAGTGACAGAACAGGAGCTAAGGACAAAAATTTTATAAGAACTTTGTGTTTTTCATGGGTTACTAAATATGAGGATAAAAATGTAATGACTATAGTCCAGACACTTGCTGCCATAGATTTCCTTGGCTCATCATTGTTATTGTTTTTTGATAGTCTATAGCCTACTAAGTTGACTATAGAAAAAAAAAGGGATTGCAGACCCAGAAGACATAGTCACAGACCTAGAGACCAGAGCAGCCCAGCCCAGAACTGCAGGCACACAGCCACAGGAAGATACCTTTCTGGACATGTTCATGGCCTGCACAATCCTCAAGCTACAGCTGATGGTACCCATGGTCAGCAACAGTCAAGAACTTTAGTCAAGTTCACTTACCTTGCTTTCTCAGACAATGAAGTTTACCCTCAGCTCTGCCATCTCCTCATCTCTCTCTCTCTCTCTCTCTCTCTCTCTCTCTCTCTCTCTCTCTCATGCTCAGAGAGGTCCTGCTAGAGTGTTCTTTTTTACTCTTTTGCCAAAAAAGCACTGACACCTTGTCTCCCTTCACCAGTGTCTGTGATATCTTCTTTTCAATCTTGCCCAAAGAGTTTCAAGATCTTATCCTGGATTTGAACCAGAGCCCTTCCATCCCTCTGGTTCCTGGCTGGTGGAGCAGTGGGTAGGAGCTAGCATACTACAAGCTTCTTCACTTGTTCTTGGTGGGAGGTTAATGAGTAGACTGAGGAGTCCCCTAGTTTGTTTCCTTGTCTGGGGGCAATCTGAATAGACAAATAATGCACACATACATATGCACACACACTTGTACACATTCAGCACAAAAGGTGTTACAATATAATATATAATAAGCATTGAGTTGTATGGTATAAAATTATGAATTTTAAAAATTGCTAGAATAAGGATAAGGTAAGGTGGTAGCAATTATTGGTGAAAAATGGGACTAAGCTATAAAGCTCAACTTAGGGTTTGGGGAGGGAAAACAATTAAATAAAGTAAGCAATTTGAAAGTTTGGAGGTCTGTTGTACTTGTTTTGTTTTATTCTGTTCATAATGATGATTAGCAGCACTTGGGGAATTTATGAAAAAAATGAGGACTTAAGCAAAATGGTATATGTATGCATAGAAAACATGAAAGTAGGGGGGAGAAATATCTACATGTGGAGCCAGGTTGTTCAAAGAAGCAAGGATCTGAATGGAGAAGTGCCCAAATAAAAATGTCCTTGCATCCAAAATTCTAGTCTAAAAATGCAGTGACACCAAGATAGAAAACCTAGGAAGTTAGTAATTTAATTTAGGTTATATCCACTGAAACCATTAATCCAACCACATTCATTAAGTAAATTGTCATCATAATCACCACAATCACCCAAAAGTAAACCAATTCTCAAGAGTTCCGTATCCCAGCCTTCCAACCTGAACTGTTTATGTAGATGTAATTGATTATTCAGTAATCAACCTACTACCAGTTAATATAATTGATTTTATTGGTTCAGCCTTAGTCAGCAACTGCTGAAACTTCATAATCTCATTTCTCAAAATACTGAGGAAGTAGCAAAAATAATTATGCTGGACTTTCTGGGGTTGATTTTATTTGTGTTTCTAACTGAAGAAAAGTGACTATATTTTTTGCAGTGTTCATAGGATTAAAGTGTTGGTGATACTGTAAAAGGGATATGGATGTGCCTTTATAAGTTATATATTTTAATATGTGGGAAATGATTTTTTTATCTTTGGATGATAAGATGCTTCTATTATCAATTTAATTCTATGAATCAAAAAATTAATAAGCATTTACAAACTACCTACTGGGAATCAAACAGAATAAATATTAAGTATGAAGATGAATAAACATTCTCTAATCAAACCTGTCTTAAAAATTTCATTAATTAATCTCTGTATATTGTTCCTGCTTCAAATTTGGTGCCTTCTAAAATAAACTCAAATCTTTTGAAATCTATCTCTGCTTTTCACATGAGGTTCTATGCTTGTGTCTTCAATCTCAATTCCTCTATTACCTACTCCTTTTCAGATTCAGCAGTCTGCATCAAGGATTCTTGCCTGGTATGTGTGAAATATAAATGTCTGTTCATGTACTGAAACTATATGATTACAATCAAAACACAAAACAAGTCTCCTTTCAGATTGTAAAAGTGTCCCAAAACACTCTTGACAAAGAAGGAAACTGGAGGTATCCTGATTTCAAAATATATTATGAAACTACAGAAATTCCAGTGATGTATTTTGTCACAAAGACAGACTTATAGATCAATGCAAATGACAAGAGATTCAAGTTGTAAGTCCACATATATACCACTTAACAAGAATGCAAAACAGCAAAAAACTGTCTCTTCAACTGAAGCTGGGAAAACTGAATATTCACATGCAAAAGAAAGAAATTAGATCTCTATATTATAAAACACAAAATAATCAACCAAAGTGGATTAAATATTTAAATATAAGAACTGAAGTTATAAAACTACTAGAACAAAACATAGGAAAAAAGATTCATTACTTTGATCTTGGAAATAATTTCATGAATATTACACCAAAATCACAGACAACAAAACGAAAAGCACACTAGTGGAAATGATCAAATGAAAACCACCTACACAGCAAAGGGAAAAAAATCAACTTGGTGAAAGTCAATATATTTACTGGGATAAAGTATTCGCAAGTTATATATCTGATAAAGGGTTAATTTCCAAAAATTTTAAGGAACACCTACAACTCACTAATGCAAAAAACTAATGAACCACATATTTGATAGGTATTTCTCCAAAGATATACAAACAGCCAACATGTGTATTAAAATACAATGTATGTTCACTGTCAATAATCATGGGAGAAGTGCAAATCAAAATCACCATAAATATCACCTCATCCCCATTATCTAGCTATAAAAAACAAGTGTTAATAAAGAAGTTGGAATCTGTACATTCTGTTTGTTGGGAATGCAAAATAGCAAAATAATGTAGCTACTATAGAAAATAGTATAGAGGTCACAAAAAAAAATAGAACTCCCACATAATTTAGTAATAACATTTCTGGATATTTATACAAAATAGCACCAGTATCTCAAAGAGATATTATTACTTTCATATGAAAACAAATATTATCAACTGATAAAAATTATGGCTATGTATAGACATTATTTAGAAATCTGCCCAAAGGAAACAAAAACACTAATTCAGAAGAAAACCTGCAATTCTGTATTTGTTGCACCTCTATGCACAATAGCCAATATATAGAAACAACTTCATGTCCTAAAACAAACTAATGGAACAAAGAAATCATGTTATATATAAGCACAATGCACAATGCAACATGGATGGGACTGAAAGGAATTGTGCTAAGTGAAATAAGTCATACAATAAAAGGTAAAATACACTTATATGTGGAATATAGAGAAACTGAACAAAATGTCAAGAAAAATGCCAGCTGAACATAGATCTGAGGCATACAGCAAGGAAGAGGGAACAAAATAGGGAAACAAAAAGCACAAGGGATTGTGGTGAGTGATGCAGGAGTGTTATCGTGGTGGGAGAACTATGAGGACTAAACCAAAGGGGAGTAACCAATTACTGTACAAAAGGGAACAACAGTGTAAAATAAATAAGTAAATAAATTTAGGGAAAAAAAGAAATATGACTATAGACAGACAAATTTAACTTAAAAAAAGAAAGAAACCCTACAATATTGATGAAATTTGGGGATATTATGCTAAGTGATATAAGTTAGCTACTAAATGGAAGGATGACAGCTTAAATTTTGTCACACAGATAAGCACATGTCCTAAATTTTTGCAGTGCTTTTGTAAAATGTTTACATAACCTTTGTCAGTTTCTGCATAGTAGAGTCTACAGGCTCTGTGTTATAAGGTTTGTATCCAACTGGAGGAAAAATCCAAACAGCAATAATAAATATAACCAAGAAGCATCTTCTGTTATTAGAGGGAATTGTAAAACTAAATAATTTCTTAATGGGTCATTGGGTTTCTGGTTAATATAAAATTAATAGGCAACATTTTCTCCTTGAGTCAGTGAACATAACTACCCAAAATGTGCTAAATGTATGTTATATCTTATCTTGCATATCAGGTTCAGTGGCCACATACATCTCAAATTTTTGCAGGCAACAGGAGAAACTAATGGATGTAGTCAAAATAGGATACCTATTTGCATATATATATCTCAAGATATACACCGTTGTTTCAAGTAGCTTCTATTGGAATTGAAGGTATTGCCTTCATAAATAAATAAAAGCCTCTAATGATCTAAGACTTAATCTCAACTTTCACTTTCTGTGGAAATTGGACACCAGGGACCATCAAGACAGTACCAGCATTCTTTGTCTGATTCTGTTTCACTCTCAGGATGTTCTGTTGCCCATATGGTCTCAATTACTCACTTCAGAATGGAGAAAACATAGTAAAGGGTCTCTGGTTTCTCCAGAGCCAGAGACCCAAAGCTACTTCCATTGTTCTTCCTCTCTTACCATGCTCACAGTGACTTCCTGTTAGAACCCAGAAACATGAACTTTCAGCTCCTGCATGTTTCCCATAGTCAATCTAATGATCAAGATTTGAGTGGGAAGTTAACTCCTAGTTCAAAACTGGCATCATAGTAATCAAAGGAAAATATGACTCCAGAAGGTAGAACTTATCTGTTTGTATGTTTATTATTTATCTGAAGTAGCATCAGTTTACATCACTATATATGATTAGAATAGCTCATACCTCTTCAGACACACAACACCACAACTAGCCAGTCCAGAGAAACTTGCATGTATACAACTAGGTTCCCTCCCCACTTTGTTCCCACCCCTCTCTCCCTAGTGACTTCAATTTTGCAGTAATTTCTAGACTGTTTTGATTAAGTTCTGTCAATTCCTTTGTTTTATTTCTCTATATTCCACCTATGAGTGAAATCATCTCATATTTGCCTTTCTGTATACCATCATGCTTCTCTCTTTCTTACTCTCTCCTGTAATCATTACAGCACTTCAGTCTCACCAGTTTCACTTACCAACTGCACCCACTTATTCTTCCTACTTTTTTCCTTTGGGAGGAGGGGAAGCCCCCTACATTCTTTACACTCCTACATTTCTGTAAAAACCCACCCACCAAATCCTCCCTGGCTCTGCTTCCTGGAGGCAGAACTGCCTATAAATGAAGGAGCAGGCATAAATGATATGGGTTCCTGGGGATACAAATGACCTCAGGATACGTAGAAATGAATCACCAGCCTTGGCAGCTGCTTTCTCATTGCTATTCCGACATACCTTCTGGACAGGTTTTCAAATAAAATATAAGGAGGGAAAAGGACATACACTGCACACATATGTTCCCACAGGGAACATGTGATTGCTTATGAAAAGAATTTAGACTGGTGAAGGTTTGAGTTCAGCTTGTCATTAATTTTTGTTTCAAAATTTGCTTCCTATCTCATATTCCTTCACACTCTTTTCTAATGAAGACTTTTATGTTTTGGGCACATAGAGAATCAAAAACAGTCCTATCATAGACCCCAAAGATAAGATGTTTCTCATGATCTAGATTTTTTTCCAGTGACTTTAAACTTTCTCTAAAGAGAAAGAGTACTTAAATTCTTGTTTTATATTTATAGGAACTGAGCAGTGTAATAGACCATACACAACCTCTTCTGCAATATTCTATTCATATGGCTACTTAGTTTTTGCAGTTATCTCTAGAAATAGAAACTGAGAATAACCTTGGAGGGTTATAAATTGGCAAGGCACAGATTGCTAACAATTACTATTTTTTTTCATATTTAGTATTTTGTAGATGCTTCCAAAGTTTTGAAAGTAGAAATATTAAAAATGATAAGTTTTCTAGTTAAATTTATGTGTCAGCTTGACTAGTCTTGGTGCTGTTTGGACAAACATACAGTCCCCCTTTCTAAGGGGAAGAACTAGCTATTTCCTCTGGCCCCTTCTCTAATTAAATAAGAGGCAAAATGACTACTGATCCTGATTGAATTTTTAAATGAAATACACTCCCTATTTGGGTGTGCTACCCATATCATTTTCTAAGAGACTCATAAAGCAACTAGATCCGATAAGGACCCAGGAAAAAAGAAGACTCCAAAGTGGTTCGGACTGCTGTAAAATCTCTTCTGCCACTTGGGTCCAGTAATTTGCAGTAATTCATACATTTACAATGCCAGTAGCACCTAGACAGTTGACTCTCTTTGGCACATTACAATAAGACCCCACAGAATATACCCTTGGGATTTTGGGGTAAAACCCTTTCTTTTTCTGCCATTGATATACTCTCACATTGAGAAAACAGATGTGACTTTCATGTGTGCCTTAATAGAGACTGAATACTTAACTATGCTTCCTTGAGTTGCTATGCAACCTAACCCTCTCATCAGGAACTGGATGAGGGTTGATTAATTGAAGAGAAAATTCAAGCCCAATTTTCAAATGAATCAAAACAACACGCAGGCATCACACAGAAGGGGATAGTTGCACTACTGTAGTTCTTTCCTGAGACATCCTTAGATAGAGGAACTATCTTATTACTTTAGGATTATTTCAGGACTCTCAATTCTATCCTGTTGGTCTGTGTGTTGATTTTTATTCAATATTACATTGTCTTGATGACTATAACATTCTAGTATAGTTTGAAGTCAAGGAATATGAAAAGCTCTTTTTGTATTTTTAAACTATTTGGGAACTTTGTAGTTCCATATAAATTAATGTTTTCTCTGTTTATTTGGATGCCATTATGGATGCCATAATGGATGCCATTATAATTGAAAGACACTATTTAAACTGTACATTGGTTTGGATAACATGAACATTTGAACAATTTGAATGAGTAAGCAATGTCTTTCCATTTTTCCAGATCTTGTATTTTTGAATGTCATCACCTTTGTTGTACAAGTCTTGGATCTCCCATCTTTGATATATTCCTAAATATTTAGTAACTTTTGATGTTATTGTAATTGGGATTGTTTTCTTGATTTTTTCACTTCTGGACTGGTACTTGTAAATAAGAATTCAACATTTTGTAATTGATTTTATACCCTGCTAATTCACTGTACTACTTTATTTTTTCTCTTTTTTTAGTTTATTTTTATTGATTGCAGATATATATATATATATAAACACACACACATATATATATTACATTATTGTCTGCCCCGTGGTTCTACCATCTCTTTATTACCTGTTAACCATCTTAATATTTTCTGCTCTCCCCTTTTCTTTTCTCCTGCCACCCCTTCTGTTGTTCCATGGTTCAGTTCCATTGGCAGTTTTAAATTTTTCTTATCCATTTGTTTGTTTTTTCTGTATCCCTCACATAAGTGAGACCATCCCATATTTCTCTTCATCTTTCTGGCTCATTTCTGTTAATATTTTTAATGTGGGCCATTCTTACTGGTGTAAGATGGTATCTCAGTGTGGTTTTAATTTGCATTTCCCTGATTAGTGATGTGGAGCATTTTTTATATTGGCCCTTGCATTTCCTCTTTGGAGAAATGTCTTTTTACTTCTCCTCATTTTTTAACTGGGCTTTTTGCTTTGTTTTCGCTAAGTTGTGTGAGTTCTTTGTGTATCTTTGTTATCACACCCTTTTCACTTTTATGGAGGGCAAGAATTTTCTCCCACTCAGTGAGTTTCTTTTGTTTTGTTTGTTGTCTCTTTTGCTTTACAGAAGTTTTTTGGTTTGATGTAGTCCCAGTTGTTTAAGTTTTCCTTCATTTTTTTGCCCAGCTGTAGATGTGTCCTGAAGTGAATTTCTAAAGTGTAATTCATGGAGGGTTTTGTCCAAATTTCTCTCTATGTATTTTATGATTTCAGGTCTTACATCCAAGACTTTTATTCATTTTGAGCTGGTTTTGTACAAGGTATGAGGGGAGTTGTCTTGGTTTATTTTCTCACATGTCATGGTTCAGTTTTCCCAGCAGCATTTATTGAAGAGACTATCCTTGTTCCAATGTATGTTTTTGGCTCCTTTGTCAAAAATTAGTTAAACCATATATGTGTGGTTTTGTCTCTGGACACTCAATTCTGTTCCACTGGTCTGATTGTCTCTTTTTATACCAGTCCCATGCTGTTTTAATTATTATGGCATTGTAGTATAATTTAGTATATGTGAAGTCTGGGATTGAAATTCCCTCTTTTTTTGGTCAGGAATATTTTTGATATTCAAGATCTTTTATTATTACAGATGAATTTCAGCAATTTTGTTCTATCTCTTTAAAAAATGTCATTGGGATTTTTATGGGGACTGCATTGAACCTGTACATTGCTTTTGGTAGAATAGCCATCTTAATAATGTTGATTCTTCCAATTCATGTGCAGGTAATGTCTTTCTGTTATTTTTATGTCTTCTGTTTAAGAACGTTTTGTAGTTTTCTTTGTATAAATTCTTCACATGTTTTGTTAAGTTTATTCCCAAGTATTTAATTTTCAGTAGTGTGATGGTAAATTGAGTGTTAATTACTTCTTCTAATGGATTTTTTGCATATAAGAAAGCCACTGATTTCTGCATGTTGATTTTGTATCCATCTACCTTATTGAACTGCTTTATTATTTCAATTGATTTTTCTGTGGATTCTTTAAATTTTCTGCATTAGAGTATCATGTCATTTGCATATAATGATAGTTTCATTTCTTCTATCCCTATATATATTCCTTTTATGTCTTTCTCTTTTCTTATTGCTCTAGCTAGAACTTCCAGTACTGTGTTGAAAAGCAGTGGTAAGAATGGGTGCCCTTGCCTGGTTCCAGTTCTTACTTGAAAGAATTTCACTTTTTCCCCATTCAGGATGATGTTCACTGTGGATTTATCATAGATGGCTTTTATTTTTTTGGGATATGTTCCTTTTATCCCTATTCTTTCAAGGGTTTTCATCATGAATGGATGCTGAACTTTAATGCTTTTTCTGCATCTATTGATATGATCATATGGGTTTTTTTTCGTTTGTTGATGTGATGAATTATGTTGATTGATAGTCAGATATTGAACCATCCCTGTGTTCTTGGGATGAGTCTCACTTGGTCAAGTTGGATAATTCTTTTTCTGCACTGTGTTTTGCACTGGATTTGGTTTGCCAGGATTTTGTTTAGAATTTTTGCATCTGTGTTCATTAGGGAGATTGGTGTATAGTTTTCTTTCTTTGTACTGTCTTTGGTTTGGGGATTAGTGTAATGTTTGCTTCATAAAATGTATTTGGTAGTTTTCTTTCTCAATTTTTTGGATGTTTTAATAGTACAGGTGCTATTTTCTGTTTGAATGTTTGGTAGAATTCATTTCTGAAACCATCTGAACCTGGGCTCTTGTTTTTAGGGAGAATTCTCATGACTGCCTCAATTTCACTGCTTGTGATTGACATGTTTAAGTTCTCTATTTCTTCTTTTTTTAAGTTTTGGGTGGTTGTATCATTGGAGGAATTTGTCCATCTCACCCATCTCATTTGTACATTGTATTTATTTACATAGTATTCTTTAATTTTCTTTTGGATTTCGACAGTGTTGCTGTGTTATCTCCCTTTTCATTTATTACACTGTTTATTTGAGTTTTCTCTCTGTGTGAACCTTTTTAAGGGTTTACCAATTTTATTTATTTTTTCAAAGAACCAGCTTTTGGCTTTATCTTTTCAATGGTCTTTTGGTTTCTATTTCATTTATCTCTACTGTTATTTTTATTACTCCCTGTTTTCTGCTGGGTTTTTGGATTTTTTGTTGCTCTTTTTCTAGGTTCTAGAGTTGGGAAATTAGATTATTTCTTTGGGTTGTTTTAATACTTTTTATTTGGGCTTGTATTGCTATGAATTTTCCTTTTAATACTGCTTTTGCTGAGTCCCACACATTTTGGAATGTTGTGGCATCTTTGTCAGTTGTCTCCATTTATGTTTTAATTTCTTCTTTGAATTCCTCTTTTACCCAGTGATCTTCTAAAAACCTGTTGTTCAGTCTCCACGTAGTGTTTACTCTCCTTATTTTCTTTTCATTGTTGATTTCTAGTTTGATGCATTTATGATCAGAGAAAAAGGTTGGTATTATTTTAATCTTTGTGGATTTATTCAGGTTTGCCTTGTGGCCTAATATATGGTCAATTAGAGAATGATCCAAATGCATTTGAAAAGAAAGTGTATTCTTTTCCTGTAGGTGCAGTGTCCTACAGATATCTATTAGGTTCATATGTGCTAAGTCTTCTTTAAAGTTTTTGTCTTTGTGTAGTTTCTGTTTTGTTGGTCTGTCCTTTGGTGAGAGTGTAAAGTTTCCTACCATTTACGTATTTTCACCAATATTTGTTTTCAGTTATACTAGTAATTGTCTTATGAATTTTGGTGCTCCTTTGTTAGGTGAATATATGTTGATAAGTGTTATGTCTTTTTTGGTAGATTAACCCCTTAACCATTAGGTAGTAGTCTTCTTTCTCCTTTGTCATTTCTTTTTAGTTTGAAATACGCCTTGTCTGCTATAAGAATGGTGACCCCTGCCTTTAATGGGGGGCCATTTGCTTATAGAGCTGTTTTCCAACCCTTTACCTTCAATCTATGCTTATCCTTTCAGATCAGCTGTGTTTCTTGGAGGCAGCAAATGTTGGGTTCTGTTTTTTTGATCCAGTCTGCAACTCTGTGTCTTTTGATTGCTGAGTTTAGACCATTGATATTTATAGTGATTATTGATGTTTGCAATTCTGACATTGGTTTTCTGGTAGTCATTTTGAAATTTAGATTTGGTTCCTTGTTTTGTTCATTCTATTTATTTTTCTGATGGCTTTGATCTTCAGGTCTCTTGAAAAATTTCTTGGAGTGGGGGTTTAGTGGTAGCAAATTTCTGGAGACTTTGTCTGTCATAGCAGGTTCTGATTTTTCCTTCATTAAAGAAGTACAGCTGCAGGATAGAATAATATTGGCTGGCACTTTTTGCCTTGGAGTTTTTTGAAGATGTGGCTCCATTTTCTCCTTTCCTGGAATGTCTCTATAGAGAATTCTGAGGTCATTCTAATGGATTTTCTTTTGTAGGTTTTCTGTTTCTTCTCTCTAGTCATTCTCATTATTTTTTCCTTATCTTGAGTTCTTGGTAGGTTTACAATGATGTGTCTTGCTGTAGCTTTTCGGTCATTAATGTAGTTTGGTATCCTTTATGCTTCCTGTATGTCTATTTTCATTTCTTTTTTCAGATTTGGGAAGTTCTCCTCTACTATTACATTAAAAAGCCTTTCAATTCCCATGTCTCTCTCTTCTCCTTCTGGGATTCTGATTACTCTTATATTTTCTTTCTTTAAGGAATCTGACAGATCACTGAGTTTTTATTCTATCTTCTTATTTTGTTTTTCTCTCTTTTTCTTTCTTTGTCTTCTCTATTTCTGTATTCTTGAGTATACTGATTCATTCTTCTATTTCATCTAACGTGCTTTCACAATTTTTGCCTGCATTTTTGAATGACTATATTTCTCCTCTTAAATCCTGGGTGTCTTTAAATTTCATTTTTAGGTATTTAATCTCATTCTTCAGTTCAATTATGCTATTCTTATTGGTGCTTTCTTTTTTTATATTTTCTACTTCTTCTCTTAGTGCACTAAATGATTCTGCCAATCATTTGTCCTTTTTTTTTCTGAATCCCCCCCCCTTATCTGCTTAAGTGCTTTTATCTTGTTGAGTTTGAATTCTTTGTCTGACATATAAGTCATTACTTCAATGACATCCTTGTTGGTTTCTGCGGATTGTCTTGCTTTTAGTGATGATGTATTTTTTCCCATAGGACTTGTTTGCATGTTTGCATTTTTCCTCCTTCCTGTGCTTTGCTTTCAGGCTTTTTCTACATATTGAGTAACCATGACTCTGGTATTGGTCAGCATGTTGACTGGAGTCTTTTTTCAGATTGTGATTAAGTCTGTACTTTAGTTTCCTTATTCAGTGCTGGCACCAGCAAGTTCCCAGCTCACCTACAAGGTGGGTAGTGCAGGCTCCTTAAGGATCCTGAGTGTGGCTGTCAGTGCTGGCAATGGCCTTGATGCTTAGAAGGGGTTTACATGCTGGCTAAGAACACACCAGCAAGTTCCTGACTCCAAGGTCTTTAAGATTTTCTGTGAATACTATCAAATCCTCTACAACTAATGTCAGTTTTATTTATTATTTCCCCAGTTTGAATACCTTTTATATCCTTCTCTTACTTGATTGTTCTAACTAGGACTTCCTGTTCTAGGTAGGACTTCCAGTACTCTCTTGAGTAGCAGTGGTGAAAGTGTACTTCTTTATCATGTAGTTGATCTTAGAGGAATTTTTTTTTCTTAGAGAAAAATGTTTTAATTTTTTACCATTGATAATTCTGTGGTTTGTTATATATGACATTTATTATATTGAGGTATATTTCTTCTTTCCTCATTTCCTGAGAGTTTTTGATACCAATGTATATTGTCTCTTTTCAAGTTATTTCTCTGCATCTGCTAGTATGAACACAATTTTTATCATTTCTTTTACTAATGTGGTGGATTGTTTTGTTAGATTTGTATATAGTGAATCAACTTTGAATCCCTGGAATAAATTCCACTTGGTTATGATGTTGAATCATCTCAATGTAATGCTGATTCAGCTTGCTAAGCTTTTGTTAAGAATCTTTGCATCTATATTCATCAGGGATTTGGGTCCATTATTTCTTCTTTTGTTATGTCTTTTTATGCTTTTGCTATCTATTATGAAAGCTTTATAAGGTGTCATTAAAAGTTTTAGTACTTGGTAAATTTTTAAAAGTGATTTTTAAGGATAAGTATTAGCTCATCTTTTAGTTTTAATTGAACTACTGAAACAATTTGGTAATTTGGTTTATTTGGAAGACTTGAATACTGCTATAATTTCCTTTCTTGGAATTGGTCTGTTTGGGTTTTACGTTTTTCAATGTTTCTTCATTTTTATATCATATCTCTCTCTCTTACATCTCTTCTTCCATCAGGGACTTTGTGTAATACTATCTTTGAAGTCACTAGTCATTCATTTGGTATATTTTGTTTACATGACTTTCTCTACATTTTTTGTTTGTTTTTACTGAGATATGTATGCCTTCAATCTCTGTTTTCTTGTTTAGAACTTCAACTTCTAACTTACATTAACTAAATTTATCTTTGAGCTTATTAATTCTTTCCCACAACTTTGAAGAGAAAATATTTTCACACCATAGATCTAACAAGGGACTAATACCAAAGATATAAAAAGAATTCATACAACTCAACAATGAAAAAGCAAATAGTCACACTATCATCCACCAAAAAAAGACAAAATAAATAATAGAAGAGCTAGACACTTCTTCAAAGAGCATAAATAGGAAGATAACTGGCACACATACAAAATGTTCATCAATATTTATCATCAGGTATATGCAAATCAAAAGCATCATGAGATACCACCCAACACCAGTGATAGCTGCCCGTATCAAAAAGACCAGAAACAAAAGCTGGCACTGATGTGGAGAAAAAGGAACCCTCTTACCCTGTTTGATGGGAATGGAAACTGGTCTAGCCACTATAGAAAGCTGTGCGAAGGCTTCTCAAAAGATTATAAATGTGTTTGCAATACAATCCAGAAATCCCACCTTTAGTTATTTACCCAAGAACCAAACACAAAAACTTTCAAGGAAATTCACACCTTCATGTTTATTGCGGCACTACTTATAATAGTCAAAGTAAGGCAACAAAAGGACTACCAAATGTAGATGACTGAATCAAGAATATGTGGAAAATATAAACCATGGAATTCTATGCATGGACAAAGAAAAAGGTAAATTCATGTCATTTGCAGCAATATAAATAGAGCTGGAGGAGATAATTCTAAACAAGATAAGCAATCAGGAGAAAGATAAGATATAGACACTGATATATATAATATAGAATTTATGACTTGATACACAATGTTCTGAACTCTGTCCTGGGAAGAATTTTGATGTGTATTTCTGAGACTTCTGAGACCTTGACAGACTTTCAAGACCATGACAGATCTTCATGAATTTTGTTTCAGAACTTACTCCCATGTGATTCACCTTAAAGATCTGCCAAGACCCTCTTACTTGAGCTACTGCCTAACCACAGCTCTTGCTTCCAACTTTGCCTCCAGTAAATCCTGCTGACTGGCACTGTTGACCTGTGCCCAAGGTCTCTAAAAATGCTGTACATTGATAACTAGTCCATGGATCTACCTTTAAAAGAAGTATTTGTCATTCATCTATGTCTGGAATTTCTAAAATCTATAATTCTGGATTTATAATCCTAATCCTTGTTATCTGCTGACCTGTGTCCATGTGTCTTATCCTCCATTTAGGGGCTATCCTGGCACTTCCAGTACCACCTTCTGGTACTGTTGCATCCAAGCATAACCAGACTCATCTGGGGATTTGAAGTGTGCTGTTGCCATGTTCTTCAGCAGCATCATGTATGACTACCACCAGCTGCCACTGTGAGTTGTGTTCCTGGTTCACCACTTCTTGATGTACCACATGCTTCTGGTTCTTCTCAAAGGGACAAGCAGCTTTTTGTTTGGATCACTGGATACTCTACATAGTATCTGGTTTTAGAAACTCTTTAGTTTTCCCCATTTTTCTTTTTGTTCATAAGCCTCGTTGCTATTGCACCCTGAGCCTGACTTTTCTCTTGGAGCTGTAAGCACATTGTTGAGGACTCATGGAGTATGACATCCCCTGGGCTTTGCACAATTTCAGCATTTCAATCTTAAAAATTAAGAATTTGTCTGATGTTTTCTTTAGATTTGTTGAGTCATGTCTTTTTATAAGAAAGTTTACAGAAATAAAGGGTCTTTTTCATCATCATATTAAGAATATATATTATAAATCTTATCACTGTTTTAATATTAATTGCTTGAGTAAAGTCCATTCCATACTGTAATTTGCATAAGGAATTACTATGCTTACTCAATAGCTAACATATGAGAAGAGATATTTCCATAAATTCTTTGGAAATCTCCTGAATGGAAGAATTGCCTTTTCTCTTTCATTTAATAAATTTTTAATTAATTTTTCTGTTTCTGTGAAATTAATACTTTATTTTACACCTTTAATAGTGAATCAACATTTTTCTATTTTGCTGCTTAACTTAGTCTAAATTGGTCTCTGTGCATTCTTTCAGTTAACTCTTATTATCTCTTGACAAACTTTCATTAGCATGCTATTATTTTTACTCCTTACTTTCTAACAATGTCATATAATCCAGACTTTTGTTTTTGAATTAGATAAAATTGATATTTGGCTTCCAAATATATATGACTGCATAAATTTAAGATATATCATATATTAAATATATCGCATATTAAAATGTCAGGACATTTTCTCATGACTGAAAAATGCTTCATTGTGTATAAGTATTGCATATTTATTATCCATTCACCCATTTGTGAGCATTTGTGTTGGTTTTATTTCTTGATTATTGCCAATAATGCTGCAATAAATATGGATGTACATCTATCGCTTTGATTAGGTTTTCACCTCCTTTTGGTGTATATCTACAAGAAAAATCGCTGGACCATATGATAAAGCTCTATTTAACTTTTTAAAAAGCACCATATTGCTTAAAAAGCACCATGTTGTTTAAAATTATATCAACAGTGTACAAGATCTCCTTTCCACTACATCCTTTACTATCTTGAGCTTTTGATAGCAGTCATTCCAACATGTGTGAGATATCATATGGCTTTTATTTGCATTTCCCTGATGATTGGAGATATTGGACATTTTTTCATGTGTCTATTAGTCATTTTGTTGTCCTTTTTTTCACAAAAAATATACCTTTAGTTCTCCCAAGAATTAAATTAGATTGATTTAATTAGATTGCTGTTTTTTGTTATTATATATTCTTTATATATTGTATGTAATAACTCATTACCCAAAACTATCTACTGATCTATTTAATCCATGCATGTGGAAATAATACAGAAATTTCTCACATAAATAGAAACAACTACACAGAAAGAATGGAATCATAAAATATCAGATTCAAAATAATTCCAGGGGTGGGGGATGAACTTGGTCTATTACATTTTTTATTTCAAATTTTACTATGGCATCATAATAATTAAAACAGTGCAATATTGTCATATATAAAAATTGCACATATATCAATAGAATGGAATAAAGATGTTAGAAGTAAAGCCTGACATGTATGGTCAATTTATTCCACAAAGGAACGAATAATATTTAATAGGAAAACAATAGTTCAACAAATTATGTTAAGAAAACTGTAAAAGCACGTGCAAATCAAAGAAATTGTACTCTATCTCATACCACTTACAAAAGTTAACTCAAAATATACCAAAAACTTAAGTATAATATGTAATACCATACAATTCTTTGAAGAAACTGTGAGGGTGAAGTTCCTCAATATTGGTCTTAGAAATATTTTTCATAAGATATCAAAAGCAAAAAACACATAAGCAAAACCAACAAACTTGATTACATATATTTCAGTAACATTTATATATAAAATAAACAATTAAAAAATTAAAAGACAACTTACTTAATGAGATTCAGATTATTCTTATATATTCATGTTTTAGTCCTAGATTGGTTATTTATCTTAGAAGCAAAGATCTGGGACAAAGATTTGTTCATTGCTACCTTTGGGTTATATCATTTTTTCCTTAGATGTTCTCAGTTTAAAAAAAAGAATGAATACTAACTTATATATATAATAATTCTATTTGCAGTTATACTAAGCTAAATATGAGTTCAAACTGAATATATCCAAGTCTAATACATTAGCAAAATAATCATTTTATTCTTATTCCTTTGACTGCCTATAATCTTCTGTGCTCCCAGTGAAAAACCTGACTCTGATATTAGTCATTCATTTTTTCAGTTTTTCAATATCTACATACACATATGATGATGATTTCAATACTATTTTTCAAACTTTATCAACTAGAGTACAATTTTGTGCATTTCTTTTAAGACCACATATCTCAAAAATTAATAAGCTAGTACTTTTTCTATACAAATGTCTCATCTTGTATATATAATACAAATAAATTCTTAAGTCTATTCTCAGATTTTCTGACTTCTTACATAGTTTTTGATTAGCATAGCTTAAAGTTATCTTTATTTTGTAAAGGTCCATTCACAGTATTTTGTATTCATCATGACACTAGTATATGGAAGAGATATGTCACCTTAAAAAAAATCTCAAATGACATTTATAATACAAAAATCTCAGCAAACTAAGAATAGAAGAATAGAATTTCTTCCACTTGGTAAATATTATTTCCTTGAAAACTACCACTAGCATGATGGTAACAATATCAAAATTTCAAGACAAAGAAAGAAATTGAAGGCTGCTCAAAAATAAAAGGATTTGGGTTATAAAGGTACTCATCAAGATTTCATCAGACATATTAGCAAAATTCTACAGGCAAGGAAAAAATGAAATGACATATTCAAAATATTATACTCAAACATAAAAATTGTCAGTTAAAAACATATCAAACTTGAGGTAGAAAAATCTTCCCTTAATTCAGAGCTACATGATTTGAATACTGTTGTATATGCTAGTTCACAGACAACATGCAACCTGTATGACAAAGGCTAAAGGAGTTTACCAAGAGTAGACTCATGCATACTCCCACCCTTACTTAAATAACCTAATATTGTTGTCCATAGTTTTCACCAGCTCTGGTATCAGGAAACCATTTTCACTTTTGTTTACTCAATATTATCTTTTCCATATTATGCATTTCTATCTTACCCATATTCTTCAAAGTTCTTAACGCCATTCTCCCTCTCAAACTACCCATTAGTAGTTGATTTCCTCTGCTGGAAGAAAACCACTCTCTAGGCAAAATTTTCCTAATCTTTTCCCACTATTTCTATAGATTTAGGTTGGTTTGCACAGAAACTTTTAACAAACTAATATTTTTTCTACTGTTAACCTTCATATTGATCTCATTCTCCAGCACATGCACAAGAGATAACTCAGTAGATGAATCTCTAGCACATGCACAAGAGAAAACTCAGTAGAGGTCTTACCCCTAAGTTGAGGGTTCTATAGCTGTTACAGACATGAGAAAGGATTTCTAAATTCATCCTCAAGAATAAACGGGCATTTTTAACAGTTCATGTAAATTTTCTCAGCAACCCTTATCACTGTTTTCTGCATAATAATTCTATTTCATATTCAACTCTATACCTGATATTGCTGCCCAATATTACCACTTATTTTGTATTTACTGTAATTAAAAAATATTTACCATCTTTCATACAAAAATCACTTGAAACTATGTATAAAAAAATTTTTAACAAAATTATACTTCTTATTGTGAAAGGAGTTAAAGGGCATTTGGATACAAAGAAAACACTCCAAATCCCAGCCCTCTTCAAAAATAACCACTAATTTGGAAAATGTTTTTTCAACTATCTCAGTGTTGGTTGTGTACATGTGCAGTTCTACATGAACTGGATATTGTAGTATGGGCTATACATTTCTGTCTACTATTAAATAGATAAAATTCCATGATAATACATGGATAATACATGGAAGAGCCACATGGAAATAGGAAATTGGGATATTTTGCTACTGATAAATTAGAAAATTACCTCTAAAACATTCATAAGCATAAATAATATAATGAGGTATTTATTACCATTTAAATAGCAACTTCCTTCTTCAATTTTCTTTGTCTTTTGGTGAGTGTTTTGTAAACACAGTTTCTAGAAAACTTTTTCTAACATTGTTTTCTTAGAAAAAAACCTATCTGAACATTTTTGTGAAGGCAAAGTCTATATGTATAATATGAGGGAACAGCCTCATAGTTGTTGGGAAATTGGCATCCATTACTAGAGAAATTGCACTAACTTTTTCAGTTGAGTTGGATCAAAGACCTCTGAACTAAGCTAAAGCCATTGTTTTAAGAAATCACCAAGTGAGGGAGGGGCAAAAAAATCATCAAGCAAATGAATGTTTGAGAACTAATGATTATGGACACTCAGTTGGAGGACAGTACTCTTCATCTTTTCTAGAGAATCAGTAATAATTATGTATAGCTACATAGTTAAATCTTATTAATATTAATGAGTCTTTTCATTTAGCCTTTTACCTCATCTTCCTCATTTCTTCCCATCAATCCCCCTGATTTTATCTTTCTTTATGAAAAAGTTTCAGATTTTTTACAGAAACTGCATAATCTAATTGTAATTTTTTAAACCCAAATAAATGTGCTTTGCTTTTTCTGTACCTCCTGAAGTTGATCACCTTCTCACAAACTTTGAATCTACTTTCTCATACTAAATCTATTTTGTCATACTGACTGGTTCCTCAGGATTATCTGAGTGAGTTCTTCTTAGCAAAGAATACAGACTGGAGTGGGTGACAGCTATATATTCTTTCAAATGAAACAATGGTTCTCTACACTAATGAGAACCTTCTCCAAAACCATATGTGGAACTAGCCAGGAAATGAGTAAAATATAGTCTCTTTTACACAGTACTCAAATAAAGACTTTGGCATTGATGCCTTATACATATTCCTATCAAAATAAATATATTTATTTTAAAATATTGAAATGTTCTTTTAGAATATAATATGTGCATTTAGTTTGGTTACTACAAATATAATCACAGACACCTGGATATTTGTTGTTTGTAACAGCATGTTATGTACCTGTAACTATTCAATATTCCCAGATCTATATGCACAGGTGCTGCAATATCCCTTAATTGCGTGTTAAATATAATGATGGTATTCATTGTTCTAAGATCTTCTGGGGACCTGCCAGCATCAGTGCTGACTACTTGGCTGTCCACTCCAAGAGTATGAGGTAGTGTCATTATTCAAAGATTATCAGTAGCAAAACATCCTAAGATATGGAAATATGTAAGAAATTGGGTATTTAATGCAGAGGAAGAATATTCATATCAATGCAGAAATGTTTTTTGGGGGGGACGGAGTTGCTCTGTTATGTAGAGAAATTACTTAGAACTATCTTAGATATTTCTAAAATATCCAGATAGTAGTTTACTTCCTGAAATAGTCTTTTTAACAGAGTAAATGCAGATGGTTGAAAAGAGGTAAAGGGTCTAATGGTCTATTTTATGGAAATTTGTTCTGAACCCCTTCAAACCCCTCATATTTATCTACTCTAATTTTGCACCTAGTACTGCAAGATACTGACAATAGATATAGATGAGAACTACCCACATCATGGTATTTCTTATTTAGGGGAATGACTGAGTAATTATTGTAGATTATAGAGGATGGAGAAAGGATTCTTTATTTTATATATAAAGCTTCATTGATAACAGATATTGTGAAACAAAGGGTAATTTTCCCTTTCCCTGTATGTTCCTATAGGTTTGTAAAAAATAATTAACATCAGAAAGATTGAAAGGGAAAAAACACATTTTAATTATGTGTGAAAGTAAATCTACAAAAGCATGAAAAATTCCAAAGATGATCAGATAAAATGGTGGGGGTAAGTTATATTTGACATTCTGGACTAATAAATAGGAGGTAGGAGGGTTCAAAAATCAAAGGGAAGGAAAGATATTAGGGAAATATAAAAGATATCACAGATATTGGGAGCAAATATTTGTTGCAAATATTTACTTGCAAAAGACAATGATTCAGAGAAAACTTTAACAAATTCAATCAGATTCTTCCTTATCATTCACATCCAACTTCTATTTTGACATAGTTGTCTAGAATGCAGCTAATTTTATTTTCTAGAAGAGTTATTCTATCAAAATGACTTAGATAGAATAAGTGGTTGTGAACTTTTAGATAGAATACGTGGTTATGAACTTTTCCTGGGTCATGTGGAGCTATAATTATTTAAATTGAAATAATCTGCATGGAAAACTTTGGATAATAAGAACATATTTCAGCACATAAAAGCAATATATGACAAACACACAGCTAGCATCATTATCATAAAGAAAAACTGAAGTATTTCTGTTAAGATCTGGTAAAAGACAAAGATGTCCACTTTCACACTCTTGTTCAACCTAGAATTAGAAATCCTATCTAAAGCAATTAGGAAAGAGAAAGAAATAAAAGGAGACTGAATTGAGAAAGAAGTAAAGTAGTCATTATTTGCACATGATATGATAATATATACTGAGAACCCTAAAGAAATCCTTGGAAAAGCTAATAAAAAAAATAGGCCCATTCAATAATTTAGCAGGACACAAAATCAATAAAGAAAGTAGAAATGTTTATGGACTTCTTATGTGCAATCAACCTGAAGAGGAAGAAATTAAGAAAACCACCACATTTATAAATGTATCATTAAAAATTAAATTATTTGTTAGAATAAATCTAACAAAGGAGGTGAAGAATGTATACAGTGAAAATTACAAGATATTTCTAAAATAAATATTAAAAAAAATATGAAATTAAAAAGTATTCCCTGTTCCATGAATTAGAAGTATCAACATTATCAAAATGGTTATCCCATCCAAAGCAATTTTCAGATTCAATGCAATTGCAATAAAAATTTTCAAGGCTTTATTCAAAGAAATGGAAAAAATATTGCTGGAATTCATATCAAGTCGCAAAAGACTCCAAATAGGCAAAATTTTCATGATTAAAATGAGGGAAAATTAGGGTATTACTATTCCAGACTTCAAACTATACTATAAAGTCATGATAAACAAAATAGCATGGTACTTGGGCAATAAAAGACACACAGACCAATGAAATAGAATGGAAATCCCATAAATAAAACCATACATTTATGGCCAAATAATATGACAAAGGAGTAAAGAACATATACTAACTAGATCAACAACAATCTGGGAAAACTGGACCACCACATAAAAAGAGTAAAACTCGGCTACTATTTAACAATTAAGTCAAAAATCTTAAAAAGACCTGGAAGTAAGACCTAAAACCATAAAATATATTTTTAAAATATAATCAAACATCCTTGTCATAAATTTCTAAAACACCACTGAGTTTTCATCTCCAGAAGCAAGGAAAACAAAGGATATATAAACAGCTGGGACTATAACAAACTAAAAAGCTTCTATACAGCAAAAGTGACAGTCATTCAAATGAGGAGAGACTGTACTGAAGCCAAGGCAATTTTAGACATTATACCTTTGATAAGAGGCTTATCTCAAAGATCTACAAAGAGTTAGCACATCTCAACAAAACAAACAAATAAATAAATGAAGGCCTAAAAATTTAATAGATACTTCTAAAGAAGAAATGCAAATGGCCAACAAGCATACAAAAATATGTTCATCATCAATTATCATGATGATGACCACAATGAGATCCCAACCTCACATATATGAGAATGGACCTTATTAAAAACACCAGAAACAAGTGCTAATGAGGATGTGAGGTAAAGGAGCCCTCTCACACTTCTTGTAGGAATGTAAGTTAGCATAGATACTGTGAAATGTTTTGTTGAGTTTCCTCAAAACATGAGAAATGGGTCTGCCATATAACCCAACTATTCCACTCCTAGAAATTTATTCAAAGAACTCAACTACACTAATTTAAAAGGAAACTGAAACTCTATGCTTATTGCAACATTATTTGCCAAGGTATACAACACTGTTTGCCGAGATTTGCTAAATGCAGCAAAATGGATGAATGGATCAAGCTGCGAAATACTATTCAGTTATCAAAAAATATAAACTCATATCATTTTCAGCAACAAAGATGGAGTTTGAGCTATTGGTTCTAAGTGAAATAAGTTATAAGGAAAATACAAATATTAGATAGTATCACTTACATATAGGTTATAGGAAAAGCAAACAATGGGTCAGACAAAGACAAACCTTGAAAGCTGAACCTAGCTATGAGGCATGTAGGAAGATAGGCATGTAAGAGGATAGGTTTTGGGAAGTGTGAATACAGGGTATAGGTGAAAGGAAGAGCACAGGGAATATTGTGATAGATTGTGGATCATTGGTGATAGGAGAACTACAATGACCACAACTGAGAGAAGAAATCATATATTGTTCAAAAATTAGCAATAAATGTAAGAAAAAGTACTATATTTAATTTTAATTTAATGAGATAATTTATTTAAAAAATACCCAAACCTGAAAATGAGGACTTCAATAAAAAGATGATTAATAAGTTACAAAAAAAAGCTAAAATGTTTGTTTGACTTTGTATGTGACAATCTATAAATGCAGAGCAACATAGATGAATGTTAAGATTATCAACAGACTATAAACAGCAAGTGATATAGCTATGACAGCAAAGAAAAATTAAATGTCCATTAACATTAACAATTCTGAACTCGAGTAAATACAAAAGCATCTGAGTTTTCTTAGTAATTGGCAGATCAGAAATACACTGGAAACTAACACTTGTTAATATTCAATTCATAGCTCAATAAAAATTTAAAAATAAATATTCAATCCATTGCAATCTGTCTTCCTACCAGTTTTCCCCTTTCCTTTGAAATGTGTATCAACAAAATTACCAATGACCTCTTTAATGCAACTCCCCCCCAAAAAATATATTCCTTAGCTTCCTCTTAGAAGCATTGAAGTATTACCCAATCTCTTCTTAGAACAAATCACAATAAAGTAATAGTCAAACTGGAAAAATAATTCCATTTAATAATAGGCATATGTAGAATCTCTAAATTTTAGGGAAAACTGGGGAAAAAATAGGATTTATATTCCATATTAGGGGAGCTGGGAAGAGACTTCCCAGTAAAGAACCTGTAAATAATAATGGAGGAAAAAACTTCACGTGACAAATAGAGGATGACTTCATCTTTTACTCTGAGAGTGAAAAAAAGATGTGCATCAAATCAAAAGATCCTTTGTCAGATGTGCATACCATTTTTGAGAAGAAAAAAAAATTATATTTCCTGCATGTGATAGGAGAGATAAGAACTAAAACTCAAATCTATCTTCTCATCTAACAATGGAATTTTAGAAAGAGGGGAGAATGATTAAGAAAAAAAATTTACTAATGAATGTTAAAGTAATGTGGACTGAGATGGAGATTTTTGGGTGGTTATAAAAGTGGTTCATTTATGGAAAAATTTTCCCAAGTAATTCTGGCTCTACCTCAGTTTGGAGTTCAAATAATATTCAATTTTTGTGTATACTTGGGTTGTATTACCTGCTCTAAAATCCCTGGGAGTCAGTTTTGGCCATTCCTGTGAGCGGATCCAACCCAAATTCATACTGGGTTTCACCCTAACTGATTTCTAGTCAGTAGCTTGGCTCTGGATGCTAAGCTGAGGAATAGCCAAGCTGTGCTCACAGCTTCTGTAAAAACAAGCCTTAAGGGGAAACATAAGCAATTGCAATTAAGATATCTTGTGGTGTATTCCAGGGAGATCTGAGGAAATTGAAACTTGGCCTCAGATTAGTTTCCCAAGTATGGAGGATATGCTTACTGATAAACATACAACTGGGTGATTCCCTCTCCCCCCCCCCCCGAAAAAAACACTCTTCTAGTTTATAAAAATGGGAAGCAATGACTTCTTCCTCAATTAGAGAAAAGAAAAGAGCAAGACTAGGGCAGGAGTTTTTTCCATCTGTCAAGAACTTTCATGTCTATAATTTTAAATAAGATAATCTGCATTTTTTTAAAATAATGTTTGCATACTTCCCAAAGTCAACATATACCCTTAATTGACCTTAGTTCCCTTTATCAAGGTGACACTCATTGGAAGCTGCCTACTCAGGGCACATTGAGAAAAACCACTGACTTTCTTTAGGGAGATTGGGTCTACAATACCTTGTATAGAATAGATATTCAATGAAGTTTGTTGAATAAATGAATGAAACAAAACAAACATTATACATGAAATAGGCAATATTTTTGAGATTTTGAGATTTCTTTTTGAGAAAGGAAACTAAATTGTTTCCCTTTAAAAATGCTTCTAGGAGCTAAAAAATAATGTAAACTTACTTACTAAAGCAGTCTCCTTTACCTAGCATGGATCTTTTCCCTCAGGGATCACCTTCATTACTGGCTTTTACATATGTATTTATCCTTTCTTCTATTGCCCCATGGGAAAAAATGGATGCCAAAACACAATGGAATTGACAGCATTGGAATTAAGGTTTATAACTTTAGAGTTTCTTGTTGATAGTATAATCACACTTTTAAATCCTCTGAATTTTTACCAAGGTGCCAGCAGCTCTGAAAACTTGGATATGATTTGGATTTTCAAATCCACTTTTGATATTACAGGGTTGTTTGAGGCAAAGGAAATTATCCCATACGGGTCTGAGCTTATAATCAACCAAATATCATACAGATTGTTAGAGAAAAATTCAAAAGGAAATATAATAATAGCAATAATCTAGTAGAGATTAGAAATGACTGGGTAACTCATTACATGGCTGCAGACACCATCATAATAGCTTACCAAAGACAAGAAAGGGTATGGATATAAGTGAAATTCAAGTATTGAGTTACCAAGGAAGACACAGTAGACAGAAATATGCAGATTAATTTCTTTCTTCTCCGTTAAAAAGAGATAAGGAGATAAGTCTTCTGGTTACATGTCCTTACAGATATTTATATGTAAATGTATTTTTTAAAAGCTACCTCAACCTAACCTTCAGAATCCCTCTCCTGAAATGAAATCATTTCCAAAAAGACATAAACTGTGATGGTACTTTTTTTAAAACTAAGTCTCTCGATTTTTGCCTGTGGAACCACAGGCTCACGTTACCCAGAATACACAGACTCAAGCAATTCCCAGCCTCAGCTTCCCAGGTTGTTGGGATTACAGATGTGCACCACCACACCCAGCTATATATTTTTTGGAAATAGGTCCTGCTACATGCATGCCCAGGCAGTGATAGTAGATTTTTGATCCCCTACAGGGAGTTAATAAAACATAAACATGAAACATAAATATGGCCAGGATGGTATAATAGCTATCTTTCAAAAACAATCTCCAGTAACATCTCCTACTTTCAGTACATACTACTTCTCCTACCATCATGAAGAACCTATGTATCTCTAATTCTCCAAGTATTTTTATTAATTTAGCAGTCACTGAATTACTCCATAATTTGTAAGTAACTGCACCCAATTTCTTCACTTGTCTCATCCCACACCACTGCTGATTCCAGCACTATTCTGTTGATAGTATCTGAGCAGCAAAGCTCTATATTGTGACTGGCTATAGGTAAAGCACTTGAGGTAAAGGAGAGCCAATGCAATGGAATTGTGGCAAATGTTCAGAGAGCGGGGTAGTTTCCTTACCCTTTAGGTTTTTCTTAGACTGTCTGAGTAATTGAATGAACATCAGACAGATTAGCACGGGGGGAACAAGAATGAATTACATACATAGTAAAATAATTCCAATTCTAATAAGAAGAAACTGCAGTATATATACTGGACTAAGGACGGGAATATAAGCCTAGGACTTCAAAAAAAGAAAAAAGGCACTCAAGGTAAGGAGACAGGGACTCATATGAAAATGAAATGCTCTATAACTAGAAGTTTGCACTGTCATATAGCTAGGCTTTGCTCAAAGGTCACTTCTGGTAAAACCCTCATTCTTAGCAATGCCCTCAATCTTCATTTGTATAGGTAGTTAAAGTAAAATAATGTTTCTTTCAAGCCTATATGGTCTCAACTGGACTCAGCTAAAAGTAATCCACATGCCAAATAAACATGTTTGGGGAAAACCTGTTCTGAATATCTTGGAGAGATTTGTCCTTACTCCCATAGATGTTTTTTGAGTGAAGAGTGAAGATCAAAGAAACTGAGACTGGGTGAAACCAGAACTCACATATTCATTCATACCATGCTCCTTTCTGTCTATATGCCTTTTTGTTGAGAAATATGTTCAAGCTAATTTGAAACACAATTGTATATACCAATAAGACATCCAAAAAGACCTTACTATTTTGGAGGTCACAGCTTATAAACTATAAGTTGTAATTATACATTCCTTCTTCTCTACACAGCTATTATTTATGCTGTCAAGGAAGGAGCTGATTAGTTAGTACTTTCCAAACACTCAGCCTAAGTTAACTTTAAAATCCTTCTGAGATCAGTATTTGAGTTACAAAATAAAGTTGTTTTACAGTGCTTGTTTGGGAGATGGAAAGATAACTGTAAGGGTCCATTTATAAAGACACACAATAGATAGTTGCATCATAGAGTGAGTGTATCTGCTCTGAATCTCTGAGTCAGACAAGGTCTTAGCACCCAAACACCATTAATGTGGTGTTGTTGAATTAGGAACATCTCTACCTAGTATATTGACATAACTGAAAATTCCCTTTAAGGCCAGAGGATACAATTTCCAGTGTTGTACTCATAGAGATTTTCACCCAAAGTAATTCCAAGTTTGTGTAGTTAAACAAATTTCACCTTGATTCATGTAGGTGAAATAATAGAAAAAATTTGTATGAGATACTTGTTAAAAGCAGCAAGACCAATTTTACTGAAGCTACTACAGAAGACAAACTTCAATGCAGAACTAAACTCAACTATGACTATAGCAGACACATGGAGATTTATAGCCAACCAACTGAAAAATGATCAGAGATTGGAAACTATATAGAGGAACTTGATTAAATATCAAGGGTATGGGGAATCCTGTCAAACTGATTTATAGGATTCATGCAAAAAAGCAGGCCAAGGACATATATCAAGGGTTAGGGGTTAAGAACATGGTCAAATTTAAAAGATATAAATATACTTATTAAAGTGATTTAATATGATTTGAGGAGGCTTAGGGCAGAGTGGCAAGTAATGATCAAATCTTAGTCAAGCAGAGGGTGCAGGGAGCTGAATAAATATTGACAAAGACTATCTTTTCAGAGGTCCACAGGCAACAATTTTATAAACCTTGCTTTAAATGATATTTAAGATTACTTAAGTGATACTTAAATTTAAGAAAAAAACTTTTCAATGGAAGAACTTGTTTTTATGTTTTTTTTTCTTTTTTTTTGTAGGCAACATTTTTCCTATCTCCTCTTGATTTTCCTTAAGCTACCTCTTCTGTGCAACCTTGCTGTGAAGTGAATCTAACTAGAGTCATTGTTATGCCCTCTCATCCCCCGCTTCTTACAACAATCATTTTCTCTGTATTGGGCTTATTTCTTTGCCTGCTTGTTCTCCTAGGCCACTCTGAAGGGTTCAATTAGTCTACATTAGCCTTCACCTGGATACATATGTGGTCCAGAACTACAAAATTAACCACAGCAAAAGATTAATAGAATTAAACAGCACAGACTTCCAAATCATTGGGCTGGTTGCATACATGGCTGGTTGACAGTGAGGAAAATGATGGAACAAGTCAGAAACCAGTGTGACTGATATGATTGTTTAATTAAAAGAAGAAATCCATGTAAAATGATAAGAATTGTTGTGACCTATAGAAGGCATAGTAGACCCCAAAATAAAAGTACTAAATTGACACTTTCACTCTTGGAGTACTCTTATCTGAACAACTTCAAAGCACCATTCTACATAATTTCAAACACTTTCTTCTGGAGATTGTTTTGATCAGTTTTGATTCATTTTCTTTCATTCAGAAAAACTACCTGTTGCTTCAAGTAGCCCAGAATTTACTGTATTAAAACTGAGAAGGAACTAAAGGAATTTATTCCATTTTTAATGCAGGAAACATAGGACAGAAATCTGTGGGAGAATAAGACTTTGGTTTTCATAATCCACAAAATTGGTATTATTTCTTGTAATTTGATTATAAATAGTCTAAGAAATTTGTACATGCTTTGTAATTTTGGTTGGCATTCTATTGTGCTGAATATTTGTGTGATATTTTTATTACCTTGTTAAAATTCAAGGAATCAATTATAAAATTAAAAATATTGTCTTTTTCAAAGGTTAATGGAAGCAATGGTTGTCACTTCTCATGATGTCCAAAGTTGTCCCTTAGTTCTTAGAAACATGAAACTGGAATTAGAGGAATATATGCTTTATAACCAAAAGTAGGAATAGACAAGTGATGTAGTTCACCACATCAACAAAAAGATAGTTAAAAGCCACTTCATTGCATCAACAAACACTGAAAAAAAATATTTGTACATATATAAGATGCAACAAACATTTATGATGAAAACTCTTGGAAAACTAGGGATAAATGAAATATTCATCAGCATAATAAAACTGTAAGTGACAAATACAGCTACCATTATTTCTATGGTGAAAAACTGACACTGTCTACTAAGATTTAGCACAAGACAAGGATTTCACTTGTCACCATTATTACTCAACAAAGTATCAGTAGCTAGAGCAGTCAGGATAGACATGTAAAAAATTAAAATTTAAAAAAAGTAAATCTGTCATTATTTGTGGTAATATGATAATATACATAGAGAATCCTGAAGACTACTTGGAAAAACTAACTAGAATAAATCATTTCAGTGAAGTGGCAGATCACAAAATCTGTACACAATTTATACACAAAAATCAATTGTGTAAACAATGAGGTTGAAAAAGAAAATTACCCCATTTATGATAGTACCAAAAACATGTAAATACCTAGAAGTAAATCTAGAAAAGGCATGAAGGTACTATACAAGGAAATCTATATGTCATTGTTAAAGGAATGAAGACACAAAGAATTGGAAAGTTATTCCCTACTCACAGTCTGGAAGAATAAACCTTGCAAAAATGGCCATCCTAATCAAAGCAATCTATAGGTTTCAAGTGTACACTTCTTGAAAAATGGAACAAAAACTACTAGATATATGTAAACCACAAAAGACCCCAAATAGCCAATGCTCTCCTGACAAAATAGGGGGGGAATAGGGATATTTCTCTTCCAGATTTCAAACTATACAGACATAATGATTAAAACAACATAGTACAAAAACAAACACAAAACAATGGAATAGAATTGAGTCCAGAAATAAACCAACAGATATATAATCTATGACAAATTGTGATGAATATAAAATAAAACAAGGAAAGCCTCTTTAATAGATGGTTGAACTGCCACAAGCAAAAGATGAAACCAAGCCACTATCTTACACCATGCACAAAAATCAACTCAAATGTATAAAAGACTTAGATGTATACCAAAACCCAAAAAATACATAGAAGAAAACAAATGAAACACTACATAGCATAAACTTCAGAAATATCCAGTGTAATAGTCCCCAAAAGAAGGGAGAAATAGAGAATATAAATGACAAACACTACATTAAAGTAAAAAACTTCTGTACAGTGTAAGAGACAATAACCAAAACAAAGAGTTACCCTATATCAAAAAATGGGCAGAGTACCTAATACAGATGGCTAACAGGTATGTGGAAAATGTTCATTATCACTTATCAGGGAAATGCAGATAAAAACCAAGATGAGATACTACTTCACAACATTGATAATGACCCAAATCAAAAGGATCAGAAACAAGTGTGTAGAGAAAAGGGAACCCTGGTACACTATTTGTGGAAAGTTGTGTACAGATCCCTCAAGAGAGTAAAAACAGACCTTCCATAAAACCCAGCAATTCACTCCTAGGCATCTACCAAAAAAATACAAAAACACCAACATGAAAGAAACCTGCACTCCTTGTTAATAGCACTATTTACAATATCTAAGATATATATTAAAAAATCTAAGTTTCCAAAAACAGATGAGGGAATCAAGAAATGAGATACATAAATTAATTCAAAAAAGATGAACTTATGCCATTTGCAGCAATAGGAATGGAGTTAAAAGGTATAATGCAAGGTGAATTAAGTCGAAAAGTGAAAGGTCAATACTGGATGGTGTCACAAATATATGAACTATACAGAAATCAAACTAAGAATCAGATAAAGAGGAAGCTAAAAACTAACCCTTGATATCTAGCTATAAAACTAAAGCATCTAAATGGAAGAGGTTTTGTGGGAAGGAAAAGAACAAAAAGAAGGAAGCACAATGAACCAATGTAGTAGACTATGAGTAATTTGGTGGTGGGTGGAGAGTGGTAGAGAGTGGACACAGATTAAGAGATAGCCCAAGACAAGGAACAACAAGGAACAACAACAACTTGCATACCAGAGGTGGGTTCCTGGCAACTCTTGTCTGATACAACCACCCCTGGCCTCAGAAATGCCATACCCAAGAGACACACCTTTGAAATGTTTAAAGGCAATTAATTCTTGCAGACATCTTGCCTTCTACCACTGTATCAGGACCCTGGGGATTTTCCTTTCCTTATTGTCTCATTGTGATTGTTCATTGCCAAGGTGTAAATATGACTCCAACTTAATAAAGATGGGCTTGGTCATGCTCTCCAAGTCCCTGGTTAGTGAGCTGGTTTCTCTGATCATACTCAATATCTTCCATCTCATTTTCTACTTTCTTCCCTCATGGGACTCCTAACAGTTACCCTCTTGTGGTACATGATGGGGGGAGGTTTCTAATGTTGCTACAACTTAGAAATAGATTAATAAATGAATATAAAATCATTGTTTTATAAATAAACTCTGACTCAAACTTCACCCCGTTTCTATCAATGAGAACAAAAATACCACTACTTGGCAGACTGAGTTTTACTGACCCAGGGAAAGACAACTTGGAGGTGACAAGCTCGCACCTCAACAGCCCAGTGGGGCTCAGCTGAGGTACGGACTGAGTTTTACTGACCCAGGGTTTCAACTTGAAGGTGACGAGCTCGCATCCCAACAGCCCAGTGGGGCTCAGGCTGAGGCATGGACTGAGTTTTACTGGCCCAAGGAAAGACAAATTGGAAGTGATGATGCTTGATGAGTATCGAGACACTCCAGTCAAAAAGGGTTACACAACAAGCCCTACATGCTCGGAGACACTAAAAAACATTTAGGACGCATCAATCTGAAAGAAGAAGACAACAAAAAAAGAAGACAGATAATACAATAGAAAGCACATCTAGTCACGACATCCACTCTCTGAAAAGGAACTTGTCCCCCAAAATAGCCAAAAGAAACAAGATATAATCACCAAAGCAGCAAAATCATAAAAGCAGAGTTAACCACAACTAGATAGACTTCAACATGCCATCTAATACCAGAACAGTAGTCACTCAATATGTAGAGCAAATCTGAAAGAAAACACAGGAAGCAGGAAGGAGAAAGAATACAAATACTCAAGCAAGCCCTAAGAAAAATAACTCACCACCAGAAGAAAAACAATCTGCAGAAACCAACATGGATGACATGGAAACAATTCTTCATATATCAGACAACGAATTCAGAATCAAAGTCATAAAAGCACTCAAAGAGAAAAGGAAGAGGGAAAAAAAGGGGAAAGTAAAAGGTTAGAATCTTTCAATGAACTAAAAGAAATAGCAGAAAATATATAGAAAAGAATGCAGCAAAATGAGCAATATCATTGATGAAAAAACTGAAATTGAAACCCTAAATAAGAAAATTGCAGTAAATAAAGTGTATAAGAGGATCAATAAAAGAGCTCAAAAATGCAGGTTAAAGCCAGGAAAGCAGATTAGAAGAAACAGAAGAATGAATCAGCACACTAGAGGATACAGAAGTAGAGAGAATGAAGAAAGAGAAAGAGAGAGAAAAACAAAGTCAGAAGACAAAAGATAATTTAAGATCTGTCAGATACCCTAAAGAGTAATGGGAATACTAGAAGGTGAAGAGAAAGACATAGGATCTGAAAGGCTTTTCAATGAAATAATGGAAGAAAATTTCACAAACCTGAAGAAAGAAATGAAAATAGACTTATAGGAAACAAAAAGAAAACAAAACTACTTTAATGAAAGAAGAAACACAGCAAGACACATCATAGTAAAACTTTCAAGAGCCAAAGATAAAGAAAAAATATGGCAATAGCAAGGGAGAGGAAATAGATAACCTACAAAGGAAAATCAATTAGACTGACCTCAGATATCTCAGAAGAGACACTCCAAGAAAGGAGAGAATGGGTTCACATCTTCAAAACATTCCAAAACAAAAGGAGTCAACCAAGAATACTCTACCTAACAAAATTGTCCTTCCTTTATGAAGGAAAAATTAGAAACTTCACAGAAAAACAAAGTCTCCAGAAATTTGCTGCCACCAAACCACAATGCAAGAAGCCTTAATCAAAACCTGCAGAATAAAAAGAATGAATAATAAAAAGAAAAGAAAGAAGAAACTAAAACAGAACCCCAAATAACCATCAGGAACCCAATGTTACAACCTCAAACATCAATAATTACTATAAACATCAATGGGCTAAACTCATCAATCAAAAGACACAGAGTTGCAGACTGGATTAAAAGATTGAACCCAACATTCTGCTGCCTCCAAGAAAAACATCTGATCCCAAAAGACAAGCACAGATTGAAGGTGAAAGGATGGAAAACAATCCTATAAGCAAATGCCCCACCCAAAAAAAGGCAGGGATAGCTATTCTTATAGCAAACAAAGCAGATTTCAAAATAAAAAAGTAACAAAGGATAAAGAAGGTTACTACCTAATAGTTCAAGGGTCAACCAACCAAAAAGATATAGCAATTATCAATATATACTCACCAAGTGAGAGTGCACCAAGATTCATAAGACAGCTACTAAGAGAACTGAAAACAAATATAGATGAAAACACATATGTAGTAGGAGAATTCAACACCCCACACTCAACAAAGGGCAGATCAAAAAAAAAAAAAGTTACACAAACACAAAAGTCTTAAAATTAGACCTAGACAAAATGGATCAGATAGATATCTACAGGACATTATATCCACAAGGAAAAGAATACACCTTCTTCTCAAATGCACATGGATCATTCTCTAAAATTGACCACATTCTAGGCCACAAGGCAAATATGAATAATACACAAAGATTAAAATAATACCAACTTTTTTTTCAGACCATAAGGGTATCAAATTAAAAATCAACAATGAAAACAAAACAAGAAGAACGTCAAACACTTGGAGAATGAACAACATGCTACTAAAGGAAGAAGGGGTAATTGAAGAAATTAAAAGATATTAAAACTTATTTAAAACAAACAACAAAGAAGACACAACATTCCAAATTATCTGGAATGCAGCAAAAACATATCTAAGAGGAAGGTTCATAGCAATACAGGCCCATATCAAAAACCAAGAAAATAAACAAACAAACAAAAAAAAAACCCTAATCTACCAACTCAAAAAAATTAGAAAAAGAGAAACAAAAAATACCCCAAATAAAAGAAGACATAAATAACCTAGAAACCAAAAAGACTATCCAGATCAACAAAACCAAAAGCTGGTTCTTTGAAAAAATAAACAAAATTGATAAGCCTTTGCAAAGCTCACAAAGGAAAGAAGAGAGAAAATTCAAATAAACAGAATCACAAATGAAAGAGGAGAAAATACAATACAACAGATAAAAAAGAAATCCAAAGGATAATAAGAGATTACTATGAACAACTATATGGAAATAAATACAACAACCTAGATGAGATGGACATATTCTTAGAAAGATAAAACTCCCCTAAATTGAAAAGGAAGATATAGAGAACATATATCAACAAGAAGCAGTGAAATTGAAACAGTCATCAAAATTCTTGATAAATACAAGAGCCCGGGCGTGATGGCTTTGTAAATGCATTCTACCAGCCATTCAAAGACGAAATAAGGCCTCCACTATTAAAGCTTTTACAAAAAGTTGAGAAAGAAGGAAAACTGCCAAACACATTCTACCAAGTAAATGTCACACGCATACCAAAGAAAATAAGGACAGCTCCAGGAAAGAAAACTACAGACCAATTTCCCTAAAGAACACGGATGCAAAAATTTTAAACAAAATCCTGGCAAATTGAATCCAATGATGCATAAAAAGCATTATTCTCCATGACAAATGGGATTTATCCCAGGGTTACAAGGTTGGTTCAACATCCGGAAATCAATTAACATAATACACCACATCAACAAAGAGAAAAACAAAACTACGTGATTATATCAATAGATGCAGAGAAAGCATTCAACAAAGTCTAGCATCCATTCATGATAAAATCTCTTGAAAAATTAGGGATTAAAGGAACTTACCTCAACATAATAAAAGCCATCTATGACAAACCTATGGCAAATAGCATCCTAAATGGGGAAAAACTAAAATCATTCTAGTTAAGATCTGGAACCAGGCAAGGATGCCCACTCTCCCCTCTACTCTTTAACATTGTACTGGAAGTTCTAGCTCAGGCAATAAGGCAAGAGAAAGACATAAAAGGGATACAAATAGGTACAGAGGACCTGAAGCTATCATTATATGCTGATGACATGATTCTCTATATAGATAAACCAAAAAAACCCACAGAAAAATTGCTTGAAATAATAAACCAGTTCAGTAAGGTAGCTGGATACAAAATCAACAAACAGAAATTGGTAGCTTTCCTATATACAAAAAGTCAAATAGAAGAAGAAATCAGAAAAATCATCCCATTTACCATCACACTGAAAATAATTAAATACCTGGTAATAAACCTAACAAAAATATGAAAGAACTATACAAAGAAAATTTTAGAGCACAGCTAAAAGAGATAAAAGACATAAGGAATTGGAAAGGCATTCCCTGTACATGGATTGGAAGAATTAATATCATCAAATGGCCACCCTACCAAAAGCAATCTATAGATTCAATGCAATCCTGATAAAAATCCCAATGACATTTTTTAAGAAATAGAACAAAAATTACTGAAATTCATATGGAATAACAAAAGACATTGAATATCAAAAAGCCTCCTGACCAGAAAAAAAGAGAATGGAGGCATTACAATTCCAAACTACAAACTCTACCACAAAGTCATAATAATTAAAACAG
>PVHY01013835.1:0-40142 GCA_004024945.1 Uropsilus gracilis
CATCTCACTCTTCCCTCCCCCTCTGCCTCCCCTGTACCTCCCCCACTGAATGAGTTTTGAGGGTTGAGCTTATCTGCTGAGAGTTCTATCATACCACCCCACTCCATGACGTGACCTCACTTAACCTTAATGGTTGCCAAATATAGCCCCCTGGGCTGTACAGATCTGGGCGGGGTGTGGGGGGAGGCATGCACACACATTCAGCCCTAATCCTGAAACCCGGGAACGCAAGCAGCTAAACTGACAAGAAGTCGGTGTCTAACCCGGGGACTCCCGCGGTCATCCCAGCCTCCCCTCTCACTGGAAGTCCTTCTATTTAGTTGTGTCACCCCGTATCGATACCACCACAGTCATTTCTCAGGCACCACAAGCCCCAGCACCTGCTTGGAATGCTTCCTCGCCTGTCTTGTCCTTCCTCTAGATGGGTGAGTGGCTCCCCATCAGGACTGTGAGGACTGGGAGGATTTCCTCAGTCTCAGACTTGACAAGAGCAGCCTCCTGCGGCTGCTGCCTACATTCCTTTTGCAGTTCCCCATAGCCCTTCCACTGCGTGCCCTGCCATGTGCATTTGGGGTATTCCCATGGGGATCAACAATTATACAATCACGTATTGTAAAAAATCCAAAAATAAAATAAAATAAAAAAATAAAACAGGCTTTGCTTGTTGTTCCTTAGAAAGTGTATCCCACAAAGGCCAAGATCTCTGCCCCTTCGCTGACTAGTGTAGCTTTGGCTCCCAAGACAGCACATGGTCATAGGAGGTGCTCAGTTGCTATCTGGAAACGATGTCATAAGCTTGCCAAGCCTCCATCAAGCAGAGGGAAGGTCCCCAAGTGTGCCACCAGCCAGCCTCCTCGGGCAGCTTATCGGAGTAGAAAGCTCAGGAGTTTGGGAGGCAACATGTATGCTTTAGATTGATCACTTACTACTTAGCATGGGCTGTGTGGCCCGTCTGGGTTCCCTTTGCTGATAACATATGGGCCTTTCATAGGGCTTCTGATCTGGTTGAGGACATTTTATATGCAAAGTTCTGTGTGCAGAGTAAGTCCTGAGGTACCTCTTGTGTTTTTTCACCTATATGCCACCTGAACGGGTGCACTGGATCCCATCTACCTTCCCAACCATTATATAGTGAACTTGAACCCTCCATTGCTCTCCTAGGCAGACAGTATCACATCGTCTGAACGCAAGGTCAGACTGAGCTTTTTTTTGTTTTGTTTTGTTTTTTGAGACTAGGTCTCGCTGTTTTTGCCCGTGGAACCGCAGGCTCTCATTGCCCGAGGTACCACAGACTCAAGCAATCCTCAGCCTCAGCTTCCCAGGTAGCTGGGATTACAGGCACACGCCACCACGCCCAGCTATTTTTTTGGAACTAGGTCTCGCTATGGGCCCCAGGCGGGACTCAAACCACAATCCCTAGCCCTGGCCGCTTCATAGGCTGAAGCTTAGAGTCATGAGCCACCGTGCCCAGCCTCAGACCGAGCTTTTTATCTATCATTGCATGCTGCTGTGAGCTCATGAGTCTGTTATTAGTATAAATTGAGCATCTGACTTTTTTTCTTCTTAGCGGTTCTTGCTTATGACATTTATCAACTAGGAAACTAGACCGTAACAATACTAGAATAATAAATAATTTTCTATGGTATGAAAAAAAGGCAAGAGAGTTTAAAGGCAACCAACCCAACCAAAGAAATCTGGCACAAACATAAGCAGAATACAAGTTTAGCTAGGAGTTATGCGAGCAGCTTGCTGAGAATATTTGGAAATGTCATCAGGGATTTAGCTGAAGTTGCTGTGTTTGGTGGTGTTGGTGGTAAGCTGTGGTCTGAGCTCTACAGTCGATGTCAAATTGTGGTTTTTTTTTTTTCTTCTAGCTCATGTGGTTTCAAAAAAGGACAGGGTTTTAATCATTGTAAGTTAAAGGATTGTGAGCCATTCAAGAAAACACTGGAAATGTGACTGGAAATGTTTGGAAAGTTATACCCAGACATTCAAAAAATGCAGGACCCGGTCCAGGTCAAGGTTAAAAAGTAAACATTTTCTCAATATGGAAAAAGCCAAACATGAAGAACCAATGCTATTTTAAGCAAAAAAATTTAAAAATGATGTTTGTCCTCTGTAGTTTATTCAGTCCTTCTTCACCCTCTTGTTAGCAATTAGTATTGTTTCCCCCCATAAATTCTATAACTTTTTGAACCTTGGTTCCATGACGTCCGCTTAAGTAAATCAAGACAATCAGAGTAAGTGACTCCATGATGGAACCAGAAGTGAAGACTTGAACTTGGAGCAACCTTCAGATAACTTTGGAAAGGCTGCCCAGGGTCTGAGGATCTCAGGGAGGATTTTCTATAGTTAATCTAGGATTTCTTGAGAGACCAAAAAACTGGATGGGAGGTGTGGTTAACATAGCCATCTGGTGTTATCTATATATTCAGGAAAAGAAAGGGAGCTGTCAACGTTGACTTATTTATTTAGAGCCTTGCTGTGTCCTGCTCATCTTTGCACCTTGGAGGGGACATTCCTACTACAGTTGTGTTAGAAATCCACATGTTCTAGGCATGGTGGCACATGCCTGTAAGCGGCAGCCTAGGAAGCCATGGCAGGGACCAGGGGTCGCGGTTCGAGGCCCCCTCAGGGAAACATAGCGAGACCTAGTTCCAAAAAAATAGCTGGGCGTGGTGGCACGTACCTGTAATCCCAGCTACTTGGGAAGGTGAGACTGGGGATTGCTTGAGTCCGTGGTACCCCGGGCAACGTGAGTCTGCAGTTCCATGGGTAAAAATAACGATACCTAGTCTCAAAAAAAAAATCCACATGTTCGCATACTCCTCAGGAGCCATAGCCATCATCAAATCCCAGACTGCCAATATACCTCCTAAATAAATTAAAAGATTAATTAAATTAAAAAATTAAGGCTGGGCATGGTGGTACATGTCTTTAATTCCAGCCTAAGAAGGGAGGCTGAGATTAGAATTTGTTTGAATCCATGGGTTCGAGACTCACCTGGGACAACATAGCGAGACCTAGTCTCAAAAAATAGCTGGGCGTGGTGGTGCATGCCTGTAATCCTAGTTACCTGGGAGGCTGAGACTGGGGATTGCTTGAGTTTGTGGTACCCTTGTCAACGCGTCTGTGGTTCCCCGGGCAACATAGCATGACCTAGTCTCAAAAAAAAAAAAATTATATAAATTAAAGAAACCTGAAAATGATCCATCAAAATTTATCATAATTTCAGATCAATCCCACCATTCCAGTTTACCATAGACGCCTCATCTCACTGCCCACATTTCTTTTGTATTTCTCTATAGCCACTCCATAGCATATGCCCTGCCATATGCACTTAAAAAAATCTTTGTCTATTGTTCCTTAAGATGTATATGCTGCAAAGGCCAAGATTTTTGTCATTTTGTTTACTAGTGGAGCTAGTGAACCACAAGTAAGTGATGGCTTTGTAGAAAATTCTGCAAAACTAACTGTAAAAGTAGTGCTTAAAGTAGATATCTGCCATCATGATCCCTCCGTGGAATTTAACCATGTTAAATTCATACGTGATATAAACTTAAGAAGATCCAACAAAAATCCTCTAAATGAAAACACCTTATGAACCTGTCACACATGTGTTCAGAAACGCCAGTTTCTTATACATTAAAATACACACACAATTACAATGAGGGAGAAAATAAAGGGAACTGGAATGCATAGAACCATCAATTCTAAGCAATGTTATCTGTGAAGACTTCCTGAGCAAACTGGGTCTTGAAGGATGGTGGGAGTAGTGTCAAAAGGAAAGAGGAACCTCCAGGGAATGGTACCAACAGGATCCTATTATGGTGGCATGCTTGAAAAACACTATATCAAAAGGACACCTATATTCCTATGTCTAGTGTGGCACTGTTCACAATAGCAAGGACATAGAAACAACTAAATATCCCCAAACAGACAAACAGATCAAAAAGTTGTAGTGTAGTCACACAATGGAATATTATTCAGCCATCAAAAATACAAACTCGTGTCATTTGCAGCAACATGGATGGAGCTAGAAGGAACATGCTAGCAGAAGTAAGCTGGAAAGAAAAAGAGAAATACCAATGGTCTTACTTATATATGGGGTGTAGGGGAAACAAATAAAAGGGCAAGAAAATGTTAAAGCTAATAAACTGACAGCAGAACTAAAGTTCACAGCAAGGGAGAGGGAGAGGATAAAACTGGGGGAAGTATGGGCACAAGAGATCAAGATGCTGATTCATGAGTGATGTGATGGTGGGAGAACCTTGGGGTATACAGTGATGTAAAATATATGTATTTGTAATCAGTGAAAAAAGAGAAAAAGACAGGGAATCCTCTGCTTGGTCATTAATCTTTGGCAATGGGGAGCATAATTCTCGCACAGAACGTAAACACCCCAACCCCATCCTCATGGGGGTGACAAAGGGGTGACAAAAATCATACTCTGCAAGAAGCCTCTTTGTTCAGGCTGTGTAGGCAGACAGGGTGTTGGCATCAGCTGCAAGAGTCTTGGATCTGACACCACTGCACTTTTTTTCAGCACGACTTGGCTTCCCCTGTTGCCTAGAACACCTGTGCACCGCACGCTCTGGTTGCCGTCTTTAGGCAGTGTGGCAGGTGAATTGCGATGGAATTTCAAATGGAGGAGAAATTAGAAGCGCCAGCTCATCGCGCAGCAGGTGAAGAATGGCTGGGGACAGGGGAAGGACAAGAGCATGAGGTGAGAGAGGCAGGAGAGCAGCTAGAAGTTTTTGTAGCAGTTTAGTTGTGGCCTAAGTGGAACCCATGCCAGTATGGAGAAGGGAGTGACGGTTTCAAGAATCCTGTGCTTTGCTGATTTGCCTCCACTGTCTGAATTCATGCTGTTCTGTTCCTCTATTTCCCATGTCACACACACACACACACACACACACACACACACACACACACCAGTTCCCTCTCCTTCCTTCTCTTGCAATGTTCCTGCAAATACCCAGCTGTGTGTGCATCCAGCCACACACTGTCAAAACCATTTAGCAGGACTGTGTCATTATGGGATGATGGCCGCTGAACCTGCACAGCTTAAAGCACCTGACAGTCCTTTAATATGATCCTATTACCCCGCATGGGTTTACAGCCTTCTCCATCCAAATCACTTTGCGCTATCACCCTCGGAAAGAAATCTGAGTACCTATATCACAGGAAAGATCGATAGAGACAAACTCAATGCAACTGTAATCATGTAGTGGCCACACCTCCCTGCCTCCTTCCTGCTATCAAACCTGGGCGCATGGCTCTCGCCTGAGCATCCACCCCTTATTTCTTTGCACTTCTGCTTTTGGTGTTCTTGGCTATAAAGTTGGACTGTATAGCATTCATTCTTTCATCATTACATATGATGGTAATGGTAAGTTTTTCAGGGCCACACTTTTTTAGGTTGAAAAAGTTTTATTTGCAATCTTATTAGCGGTTTTTAACCATGAAAGGTCATGAATAATATTTTATATCTTTAAAATATTTATTGATGTACTTCAGTGTTTTCCCCTTTATTCTCTTACCATGGGTTATTTTCACTGACTTATGAAAATCACATCAACCTGACCTTTAGGGATAACGTCACTTGGTTATGATTGGTATGCTTTTCATATATTGGTAGATTTCATTTGCTGAGATTTTGATAGGACCAGTTTTTTTTTTTTAAGTTTTTTTGGGTTTTTTTTTTTTTTTTTGCAGTTTTTCTCATGAGAGATGCTGGTCTACAGGTTTTGTAATGTCCTTGACAAGTTTAAGTACCATGGTTATATCAGTTCATAAGACAAGATGGGAATTGTTGCTTTTTCCTTTTCTCTGAAAAGTTTTGCATATGAATGATTTACTTTTTTCATTAAATGCTCATAGAATTTACCATTGAGTCATTTGGAGCTGGAGTTTTCTGTGGGACTAAGAATTACATTTATTTTTCTATCAGTTTAGTAAATTTATGTTTTTTGATAAATTTCCCCATTTCTTCCAAGTTGTATAGTTATTCATATAATTATATGGACTAATTATAATCATGTTTTCCTTTTGGATACTGGCTAGTTGGTTTTTGTTTTTGTTTTTTTTTTTTTTTTTTGAGACTAGGTCTCACTATTTTTGCCCATGAAACTGCAGGCTCACGTTGCCCGGGGTACCATGGACTCAAGCGATCCCAGCCTCAACTTCCCAGGTAGCTGGGATTACAGGCGCGTGCCACCGTGTCCAGTTATTTTTTGGGACTAGGTCTTGCTGTGTTGCTCTGAGCAGGACTCAAACTGCAATCCCTAGCCCCAGCCGCTTCATAGGCTGATGCTTACAGGCACAAGCCACCATGCCTGGCTTAGTCATGTTATTTATTTATTACCTTTTTCAGTAAAATTTTATTGATTTACCATACTGGTAGGATATAAAATGGTGCATCCCCCTCCTGAAATATAGTCTAGGAATTACTCAAAAAGATAAACAGATTCCATTTGGTCTAGCAATTCCATTTTAGGAACATACCCCAAATAATTGAACACATATGTTTAGACAAGAATTTCTACACAAATGTCCACGTTACAGTAATCAGTGGTGGAAACAATTCAAGGAGTTATCAGCTGATGAATAAACAAATAGAATTGGTACATCATTATGGTGGAAAAATATTCAACCCTGAGAGACCAAGAGATGCTAGGACAGGGATGGATCTTGAAAACAGTATATACCAAGTGAAATAAACAGATCACAAAAGACCATAGAACAATGTTTTGAAATCTGGAGGATGATAATTTACTGGTACCCCCACCTTGTAGAATTCCAGGCCTTTCCTTGGAAAATTAAGCATTCATCATCTGCTGAATCTTCCAGTTTCAGCTTCATTTCCCAAATTCACCAAGCAGGAAAGTGGTCTTTCTCCCATTAGAAGGCGTGAGCTCTGAGCATAGGGAAAGACCAGATGTTGTCCTTGCAGGCTTCTTCTTTATTTTGGTACCCCCCACCCATCGCCCTATATGTCTTTAGTCACCCTTCTTTCAAATACGATTGTACCTCCTGGGGACAAGGGCGGTGAGGAGGACAGATGGACTGTAGACTCAGGGAGCAAGCATTACAGTTGGGGACAAGAACTTCAAGTGTCTGAACTGTCAACTATCTAGCTCCTTTCAATATCTGCTATCCCAAGGCTCAGCCCCAAAATTGTTCTTGGTTCCATCTGCACTAATCTCTCTCTCTCTTTTTTTTTTTTGAGATGAGGTCTTGCTATTTTTGCCCATGGAATCACAGGCTCACGTTGCCCAGGGTACCACAGACTCAAGCAATCCCCAGCCACAGCCTCCCAGGTAGCTGGAATTACAGGCACACGCCACCATGCCCAGCTATTTTTTTGGAACTAGGTCTTGCTGTGTTGTCCTGAGTGGGACTCGAATCGTGATCCCTAGCCCCAGCCACTTCATAGGCTGAAGCTTACAGGCATGAGCCACCATACCCAGTTTCAGGCAGGATTAAGGCTGGATGAGCTCTCCAGCTACAACTGAAAGGCTTTCAACCTCACCCACCTGCCCACCAAATTCAACCTCACTCACCTCGCCCAGCAAGTGACCTTGCACACCTGCTCCTGTGCACCTCACACTAGCAAAACCCATCCCCCATGTCCCTGTCCCTAAAAAAGCAGACACCAACTTGACCTGGGTCCGACTTCACTAAACCCCTGCCCTGGGTTAGTGAACCTCATCTGGGAGCTTGCGACAATAAACTCTTCTTAATTCTACTAGGCCTGGCCCCTGTTTCTCTCTTTCCTTGCCACTGTCTTTTCATATTTCCTTGCTGTCCTGTCATAGTCCTAGCTCCTGAGTCCCTCTTTCCTCACCGTCCTTTCAGGGGGCATTTTCACTCAATGTAGAGACCACGTTATATAGTATTTCCTCTTCCCTGAGCATGTTCCTTATCATCATGTTGGAGGGCACCTGCCATTAACATAGCTGATACTGTGCATTGATGATAGCTTGGAAAAAGGAGTTACTCCCCTGTTGCTTTAGAATTATAAATTTCAAGATGAGAATTCATAGTTTTCTTTCAGAAGGATAGAAGGGGAAGAGGAAGGGAAAAAACAAAGAGGTTTTTGTGATGTGGGAAAAAATGAGGTTTTTGTGATATGAGATGATTGGCAAGACTCCCTCCAAGAAAGAGTGGGAAAACTTGGCTAGGCACGGTGGCTCGTGCCTTTAAGCTTCAGCCTATAAAGCGGCTGGGGCTAGGGATCACGGTTCGAGTCCCGCTCAGGGCAACACAGGGAGATCTAGTCCCAAAAAATAGCTGGGAGTGGTGATGTGTGCCTGTTATTCCAGCTAACTGGGAGTTGAGGCTGGGGATTGCTTGAGTCCGTGGTACCCCGGGTAACATGAGCCTGTGGTTCCATGGGCAAAAATAGTGAGACCTGGTCTCAAAACAAAAAACAAACAAACAAACAAACAAACAAACAAAAAACAAAAAAAAAGAAAGAGTGGGAAAACAAGGAGGGAAGTTAAAGAAAGGATTCACCAGCCATTTCTGAAGGCGGACGTAAGCCTAGCTGAGGTGGTCTGGGGCCTGTGGCCTTGGGCCTGGACGGGTGAACTCATGACCTTTGCATGCCTAAGCTGAGTGTGTACCGAAGGAGTCTGAAGAGTTTAGATATTTAAACTTTGTGTTGGAGTTTGTTTTATCTAGTTTGACTCAGACACTTTGGGTGAGGCCTGAGAAAATGGATTTTATTTTTATTTTTTAAATATTAATTATTTTATTCTTTAGATCACAACCTCTTGAAGTGGTTTTTGGGAAAGCTCTCCCTCTGGTGCCCCTTCCATTCTCTCAAACCCCACTCTTTGTTGTTGACTAGTTGTGCTAAGTCCATTAACCTCTTTATTTCCTCACCCCTTTCACTGGGTGAGGGACTATGTCATTGGAAGCAGGCAAGCCTTGCTGGTAGAGAAAATGGACTGTATGATGGTTCCTGTATCTTGGAGTTTTTCTGCTGCCGAAAGTCGAGAGGATGCTGAAAGAAGAACACACTATGTCTTGAGTCTTGTGTTTGGAAGAAGCCAGAACAGACACCAAAGGAGGAAAAGAGGAATACCCTGCTTTTAGAACATGTGCTTTTGGTACTCAGATTGATTGGACACATGGTGAGGTGGCCAGAGACTATAAAGACATTTTTAGACATGTGGGGCAACTGGGTTTTTAATGTTTATTTGGTAGCACATGTAATGGGGTAACTGGGGTTTTCACATGCTTATCTTGTAGTACATATTTAGGCCATCTATCACTTCCATCACTTCTTTACTTGCTTACTTAGTAATAAAGAGTTGGATCACTTTAAGAGTTTGGTCTGGTTTGGAAATGACATAGCAGGGTGGCTGTGGGCAGCAAAGAATCCAGTTTAAAGTTTTATTCTTCAGTTTGGGAGAGGTCCTAGGGAGGGCAGATAAGCAGCAAGTATCTGAATGACAAAGGTAACTAGTGTGTGGTAGCTTAAGGGTTGATAAGAGCTTGTGCTCCTTTTGTAACAGATGTTTTTCTCTGGTTTAGGAAAAGCTGGCAAAAGGATTTTTAGTAAAAAAGTCTGGCCCCTCCTCCTCTTGATAACAGTTGCAAGGTGACATATCATGTATGCTAAGGGTACCTTGTCTCTTTCCAGAGAGCAGATGCTTCAGAGGACAGTGTTAATGCTTTTCTTTGCCTGTGTTAGTGCCTGGCACACAGATGCTCTGTAAATATTGTTGAATGAATAAATGATTCTGATAGGGTGGGTTACCCCCCCGGGTGCCATTGTCTCCTGTTTAAGGTCGCAGATTTCAAGGAAGGGTATACTAACATGTGAGAATGGCCTTTGTAACATAATAATTCAGGAGTTGTATCTGGAAGGTGGGAAAACAGAGAGCAGCAGGAAAAGAAGGAAGATGGGAACGGAGATTGAGATTCAGGCTTGGTTTCGGCCATTTTGGAAGATGGAGATGTGAACCATGTGAGCTTGGCCATGTGGCAAGGTCATGTTGCAGCCTCTGGCTGGCCTGGGCTAGCCGCATGTGTGCGAAAGGCAGTTAAGAAGTTTGCAGATTTGAACTCCGTGTTGGAGTTTGTTTTGCTGAGTTTGGCTTGTGTCTGGAAGAGGCCGTGTGAAATTCAGGGCTGAAAAGAAAGTGAACTTTGCTGGGTCCAGTATGGTGAAGTTTCTTCTACACCAATATGACAAGGAGAAGATGGCATGGAGGAGCTGAAGCACGCCAAAGGAGTGCGCCAAAGAAAGATGTCTTCAAACACGCGGAGATGAACTCTGACTGGCTGGCATTGGTGAGATGATCAGAACTGAGAGACTGAGGATTTTTGGGCAATCTGGGAAAGGACTTTGGGCAATATTGAAAAAGGTTTTGGACAACATTAAAGTAATCTGAGTTTTACTTACATGTTTCTTTTGTAGTAATTAGGAAATCACTTTGTTAGAAATAAATTAGTCTGCACTGATAGTCTTGCTTTGACTTGGTATTTGGTTGAGAAGGCTGGGGATGGGGGAAAGAACCCACGAGCGTTTAAAAGAGGGTAAATTGAGGCAAACTAGTTTAAAGTGTAAACTGTAGTTTTTAAGTTTTTTTTCTTCTGCAGTTTTTTGGAGCTGAGAGCTGAAAAGCAGCTGGTTATCTTTTGCATATCAATGGTAAAGGTGAACAGTGAAAATGTTAATGTAATTGTTTGTAGCCTGCTTTGTAGAGAGAAGCAGGCAGATAGGTGTTCAAGTTAAAGTCAGAAAGTTTTTTCTTTTTACCCGACTTCAAGTCCACATCTGTTTAGCATAGGCAGTATATATTTTTGTCAATTTAGATATAAATTCATGTTTTGATCTCTTTTTATTATTGTTATTCCAATAATTATATATGATCAGCATTTGCACACATTCACATAATAGGCAGGGTTGATGTCTTATTATTTAGGTTAATAACAAAACATGACATGAGTAATGGGTAAAACATGAGGAAATGGGACAATTGAAAGGAAAAGAGTGGGAGTTAAACTTTCCTTCCTATATAACTTACATCATTTAAAAAAATCATTTCATTAATGTGTTTCCTATTTCATCTAGTATATTCAATTCATATGACATAGATATTCATTTCCTAAATGAAATCTACATTTTCCAGTGGGCATACAAAAAGGTGATGTTTTGCTGAGAGAAAACATATTAGTCCTATGCACTGAACAATGGAAATTGATTAGGTTTGAGTCATTTGCCATAATAAAACTCTTTAGAGAAAAGAGTAAAAATAGTTAAACAGCATCTGTTCCTTGTTTTTACTTACCCATATCCGAACGACAAAGGTAAACTAGTGTGCGGTAGCTTAAGGGTTGATAAGGGCTTTTGCCATTATAATCCATTTTATACCACCACAAAAGCTAGCCTTTATTTGAATTTCTCCTAACAATGTGATTAATTACAAAGGGATTTTGACATAAAAGCATGGCTAATTTTAGCTGAATTTCCTACTTTAGGGTTTTCCTGACTTTTATTACACTGAGACTAGACGGTGAACAGAAGGGAACATTCCCCAAGACCTTGATCCACGGAAGGTAATCTTTTTTATTCAGCAAGTACTTATTCCAAGGTAAAAATATTGGGAAGAGTTGGCTATTCTAAGAATGAATAAAACCCTCCCTCAAGGAGCTGGGCTATGATATCTCCTTTTATCTTATTACTTTTCCTAAAGGAATTAGTCTCCTTGAAACCATTTCTCCTGACTGAGATTGGAATGCATGTTACTGAGTCAAAACTCTGGCTTTTCCCCATGGTCTAAGTCTGAATTTTTGCAGTCATAGCTGTGAATAACCCAGTTTACAGTTCTGGGTCTGAGTTTGCTCATTTGTAAAACAAAGGAATTAGATGACATTGTTGAGTAGAGAGTAATGCTTAAAAATATGTAACTGCCCCAAACCAAGATGGTTATCTGAGATCTTATGTTAAGTAAAGAGTATTGCTTAAAAATATGTAACTGCCCCAAGCTTAAACTGCCCCAAGCTTAAAGAAATATGTAACTGTCTCAAACCAAGATAGGTTATCTGAGTTTTTGTCACAAGGTCTTACCACATGCTGGAATCATTGAGGAAATAACTATGTCAAAAAAATCTGTCTAAAACATTACCCAGCACTGTCAAAAGTGTATTTAAGCCTCTTGTTATCTAAAAATGGGTCCTTCCCTCCAAGAGATTGCCGCTGTGTTGGTAACTCTGGGTGGGACCTCAGCTTGAGCTGACAATTAAAAGATTTTTGCTCTTGCATCTCCCGTGATCTTGTGTCTTGTGTGAGCCTAAGAGGATTCGAACCATCAGCACAGACTAAGTACATATCAGTCACCTGGAGACTGTTAAAATGCAGAGTCTTAGTAGGTTGGGGTTGGGCCAGAGGCTTTGCATTTCTTTCTTTTTTTTTCATTTGTTAATATTTGGACTATATTTTATATACACTATATGTATTTTTTACAATGTAATTATATAAGATATATAACTATATACATTATATCATTGTATATATTGTAGTATTAAACCCTTTTTAAAATTTTACACTGTACAGTTTATGGCTTTGCATTTCTAACAAACTCACATGCATATGAGTCCACAATCTGACTAGTGATTAGCATAACCCAATGAAAGATATAAAGTGTGCTGCATATGTAATTTAAAATTTCCAGTAGCCACATGAAAAAGGTAAAGGGAAAGAGGTAAGCTAGGGAAAGATAAATAGTTAACAGGAGTTGCCTTGATGAACAGGAGTTACTTAACTCATGTAATCTAAAATCTGGCCATGTGTCATCAATATTAAAACTACAAATGAGATATTTTACATTCCTCCCACCCATAGTAAAGCTTCAAATGGTGATGTGTATTTTATACTTACAGCAGGTTTCAACTTATAGTTGCCACTTTTCAAGCTCTTAACAACACGTTTATGCTACCATTTAGGATCCACAAGGCCAGATTATTTATCTCTACTACCTAAGTCAGCTCAGGGAAGTTCTCACCGTCACATTTCAAATTCACTCCTGTCTCTAGGTGGCGCAAGCGTTCTTCGTTTGGTCTTGGGAAACTCGTTTCTGCTTGATTAAGAACTTTAGGAAAACCCACTTAACTATTATTTATTGACTTACTTATTTAGTTTCTTCTCTTAATTCAGTCATTCCAAACGTTCTGTTGACAGGATATATTGGTGGCAAGTATATTCTATTCTCTGTAACTGTGCTCCGATAACTAGAGCCCAATAAAATTATAAATCATGTTGGCATAAATTAGAGCAAGAATGAAGTCCTGCTTGTTCATTCTCGGAGGGCCTAGATAAGATTCAGCTCTGACTGTATCATATTTTTGGACACAGGATGGTGAGCAGCTATTTAATAGAGAAAGAGTAGATGCAGTAAAATCGCTGTCGTGTGTTTAAATAATACCTTCGTGACATGGTTGTTTTATGAATAAGAGGGAAATATTTCTCCTTCAATTTTACCTCATGCAGGATGACTGGTACTTTCTAGCAGTGGGTTATGTGTTAATTTGTCAGGAAGGGAAATAATGACGAGAAACATTAACCTTGATTTCAACTCTCTGAGATTTTGTCTGTACATCAGGCATCCTTCACTTGAGGGATTACAGTTTCTGAAAGAACAATTTTAAGGCTTCATTTTATGAAGGTGTGCAGCATTTTAAAATCTCTTGCCATTATTTTGTCTGCGTGTGCATTTAATGCCAACTAAAATATGTCAGGGATCATGACAGCTAGTGTTAACTCTTCCTCATGGTAAACCAGTGAGGCAGATGTTTTTATTATCCCTGTATTTCAAGTGAGGAAATGGCTGCTGTAGAGATGAGATACCTTGTCTGGGCACATGGCTATTCATTAGCGTATGAGACTCAAGACTGCCCACCACGATCAGGTGGGGCCTCTCTCCACAAACTGGTCCCGGGGCAAATCTTTCTGGCCCTGTGTCTGCGTGTACTTCCCCCCACCCCCAACACCCCAAAATAGAATAAACCTTCTATTTTGGATGTAAAAAAAAAAAAGAAGTAATCATTAATATACCTTCAGTCTCTTGGACCCTAAAGTCTCTCAACTATAAGAGATTCCCAATTCTTAAGTTGAATTTGGTGATCAGTCAGCAAAAAGTGCTACCTGCGGGGTGTGGGGCAGATGGTATCTTCTATCATGATAAACTGTAACATGCTTTGAATAATGTCGGAAAGCCAAAAGCTCATCTCATGTTTAGTCTTACTTCTGACTGGATTAATGACTCCCTGTTGGGTAACCATCCTGTTCATGACGTCAGTTGCAGCGCAGGCATCAGGCTCTTGGTAGATTCTTTATTGGTTCTAGCAGTTATAGACACACCAGGCTGGACAGGGCCAGGTCTGGGGTGGGTGTGGGCTGGAGGCAGGTCTCTAAGCCCCAGGGACTTCATTCTCTTTCTCTGGCCTCTTTCTCTCTGGTGTTTTCTTCACATTCTCTCTATTATGCTTGTCTCTCTTCTCCCATGCTCTCTCTTCAGAGAGAGCTTGTCTTCTCTCTCCCATGCTTCTTTTAGTCTCCCAGGCCCAGATGAACCCACTCATGCATGCACACACCCATGGACCAGGCACGCACAATCCTGGGGAGGGCGCCACACCACAGGTGCTGGTCACAGAGGCTAATGGTATAAGGGCTTGAAAAACCCCCATTATTATTTACCCTGCAGGAACCTTCTGAGTCTTTGGAGGACATTCTGAGATCATGTTCTAGCTGTCAGTCTTTTTTCCCAAGATTCCCTTTTAGTATAGAAGCAGATTGTTCCTTAGTTTGGGACAACAAAATAGATGTTTCTCTATTGTGAAGTGATTGCGACCACTTGCCTTTGAAGTCTTTTTACATGGCCAGCAACAAAAGAGGGCATTTGATGAGGATGAGATAGTTGGGCTGCTTTTCAAGAATTCAGTGAAGTTTCAAAATTCATTTGTTCTCAAATGCAGACATAAACAGAGGAAGAAGAAAAGGAGGAGGAGGAGGTACGTTGAAAAGAAGGAAAGCAAAATGAAACACAAAGAATTTCTGTTATACCAGGAAGTGTTGACTCTTAACAAAACAATGTCTTTTTCTGTCTGTGAGCCATAAGCAACACACCCACAGCTTGACCGGTAAAAGTCAGCCCAGAGTCACCTTTCCTATTCGCTGTGGTAACATGCTAAATAGTTATAAATCCTTTGTCTGAGAGATGGGAAGAAAAGACAAATTTTTCATCCAGGCGACTTGGGGAAGATAAGAAGCCAAATATCATAATGTCTTCATAAGCCCCTCAACAAGATTACTTAAAATACTGGTTTTCACTGCCAGCAAAAAGTCAAGAACTAAGGCAGTTTGCTGCATAAATTAAATAAGCTTGGCTCAATTTCATTTAAAAAAATGAGAATTTGGGAGCTACGATCTCTGTGGACTAGCCTCATCTTTCAGCTCCATTTGTACCTGGACATCAAGGTTTTACTAAAAAGTAAAGTATACAGGTAGGAAGGCAGCTTACTGCTATTTCTATCTTATTGTTCTACAAAATTGACATTGCCTGAATAGACTTTATGCTGGAGATTTTGTGGGTATCATCTCATTGAGTTTTCATGGCCATCTTCAACGGGGAAATATCAACCCTGATTTTCAATTGAGGAAACTGGTTTTCCAAGAGAAATTCATTACATTATCCAAATTAACAAAGTCAGTGACTGGAAGAAAGGATTTGAGTGCCATTCAATCATACACACACATGTACACACACACACACACATACACTTTGTATACATGAATCAGTAGGAGTACACATAAAAATTTCTAGGAATCCATGTGTGTTGTAATAGGTACTTTTACAATGATTGTATGGAAGGAATTTATATTTGTGAAGGTGTTGTCATGAAGCATGTTGCATAATCAACCTTTACGTTCATGACAGAGATTTCTTATAAACTTCTATAAAATGCAGAGAAAAGAGTTTAAGTGACCAGCTTAAGGAGTGTAGGGTTAGTGAATGGGTCAGGCTTTTTTCTTCACTAGCCTCCATGACCAGTAGCTAGGGTGTTGCATCCTCCCCATAGCTGTGTAGACACCCAGCCCAATGGGTGTGCGCATGCATGAGTGGGCTCGTCTGGGCCTCGGAGGACCAGGGAGAGAGTATTCCTCACGAATACCATTCTCTTGGGAGAGAGAATAGAAGGAGAATGTCAGAGAGAGCCCATGAGAGGTTGAAGATTTGTGTGTGGGATGTGGGGGGGCTTGGTTGCCTGCTTGCCTCAAGGTCCCTCCTGCCTTGTTCTCTCTGCCTTGCCCTACACAGCTTCCTTGCCTGGTGTGCTTGTGTACCTCAGGGGAGAGCCATTAGGGCCTGTAAAATCCACCAAGAGCATCGGCATTCTTCTTTAGGTCAACCTACCAGGATTGGGATGGTTGTAAAACAGCACCCCAAAAACATGGCATCCCAAAATTTCCCTTGATGTGTTTGCAAAAGGGTGAAGTGCTAGGAGGAGGAGAAACTTTGTCACAGAGAAAGACAATGACCTGACCTAAGCGATATCTTACAGAAGATAAGGGAGGTTTAAACAGGATGGTTTGGGATTACACACAGGGTTGAATTGAGGGAGACTTTTCCCACAAAGGTAGCTGGTGTCTGCTGCCTTTTCTATGGAGTAGTTATAAAACAGATAGTGACATGTGATAAATTGGTGGTGGGAGGTAATCAAGTGATGGCTGGCCTGGCCCCTCTCCCGGCTCCTTCTCTTTCTCTGCCCCCATTATTAAGTGAAGGCTGGTGAGGAACAGAGGTGCAGAGGGAGTCATACAGGCTTTGTCACTGCCTGAAACTGAGTTGGAATCCCTGTTCCTCTCCTGGATGACCCTGGCAAGTCACTCTGCCTCTCTGAGCCATAATTCCCTCTTCTGGAAATGTAACTATTGTCTGTCGAGATAACCAAACCATGATGTTGTGTGAACCACATTATGTCCTGAAAGGAAGGTGATTTGTAAGTTACCGAGTGCTGCAAATGCAGTCTGATGCTGACAAACCACAGAACTGGTGTTTGTCTGTGGGTCTCTGTAGACCTGTAGTTTGGGCTGCTTATGACATCTTCCATCTTTCACTTGGTCTTAGAGCAGATGGGAAGACTTGGTGAGCTTCCATCAGTCCTTCAGGCTCTCCGTTATAAGACTGACCAGAGGTACCTTCTTTACTGTTACTGACTTCCAAGTTAGACCACTGACAAAGGGTTTCCTGCTAACGTTCTTGTTTGCAGAAGAGCAAAACAGATGATCCAAAAATGAAGACACTTGCTCCCAGCCACATAGCTCTTGCTGGGAGCACAGAATACAAAAGTGTTCATTTTACCCCACAGCGTTGGCTGTGAGTGTGGCTCGCCATGGTTTCTTCCCTCGTACCTTCCTTCTCTTTTACCCTACTCCTCTCTTCCTCATCCCCACTTCTTTTTGAGGTGGGTCATCTTCTTTACTAAATACCAGGGTAAATTAAAAAGTATTTTTAAAATTTTTCTTTATTTTTTATTTTTAAACATTGATTCTACACACACACACACACACACACAAAACTTGTATACCTCAAGGTTCTCCCACCACCTTGTCACCCGTGAACCATCATCTTAATCTTTTGTGCTCATCCCTCCCCTGATTTCCTCCTCCCTCCCTCTCACTTGCTTTCTGCTTTAGTTCTGCTGTCAGTTTGTTAGTTTTAACTTTTTCTTGTCGTTTTGTTTGTTTATTTTCCCAGTAGGAATTGCTTGAATTCACGGTTCGAGACTCATCCAGGGCAACATAGCAAGACCTAGTCTCAAAAAATAACTGGGCGTGGTGGTAGTGCCTGTAATCCCAGCTACCTGGGAAGCTGAGGTTGGGGATTGCTTGAGTCCATAGTACCCTGGGCAACATGAACCTACGGTTCTCAGGGCAACTTATAAGTGAGAACATCCGGTGTTTCTCTCTTTCTGGGTTATTTCCGTTAGCATGATTCCTTCTAGCTCCATCCATATTATCAAAAATACATCCGACCTGTCTTTTTGATGACAGAATAATATTCCGTTGTGTACATATACCACAACTTTCTGATTGAAAGGTATTTTAAGCACAGGTGGACAAGCATTAAAACTCATCAACAAGTAGCTTTTTCCAGAATCCTCCAGGAAACACCAAGAAAGTATACTTAGGAATGTTGGCATTTTCCTTGCTGGGTACAGCTCACAGGGGTCTGTGTGCCTTTCCCCCCAAGAGCATCTTTCTTTTAAAAATTTTGTTTTTGTTGATTGCAAAGAAATGACAGAAGTATATTCCCATTGTAAATTCTAAAAATTGAACAGTACAGGTCAAGATAGAGGGGTCTTTTGATACATTCAATCCCATCCTCAATCCAGATGTGGTTATTGCTAGCGTTTTAATATCTATAGCTTCTATCACTTTAAAAAGTAATTACAATTAAAAAAATTATTTGTTTTTATTATTTAGATCACAACCTCAGTAAATAGTTATTGGGATACCAATCCCCCCACCTCTGACACCCCTTCCATTCACTCAGACCCCTCTCTTTTTTGTTGGTTAGTCTATGTTAAGTCCACCAGTCTCTTTCTTTGCTGTGCAGTGTCCTTTCACTGGGTGAGGGACTGTGTTCTTGGGACCAGGCGAACCTTGCTGGTAGGTTTTCAGTGTTAACCTTGCATTGGGCGGCCAGCCTATATTGATTTGTGGTCTGTCCATGTTTTCTCATTGTAGGCTGTCTTCTTCAATCCTTCCTCTGTGTTGTTTTGTTGCTTTACCTTATAGCTCTGGTGTCTGGTTGAGGGGACCTCACCCCCAGCCAGTCTTGGTGAAGAAGTCTTTGTGGGTACAGGGTACAGGTGTCTGAGAATGTCCATTGTAGATCATCTCCTCTCCCTCTGTTTGCAGCTTTGCTGTGAGGCTGATGCCCTGACTCTGTGGCCTTCCTCTCCTGTGGGGTAGGGAGGGGCACCTTGCTCGTCTTAGATGGCATCTCAGAAATGAGATTTTGGCTCCTCCAGACCTGTGAGCACTTAGGTGTGGATTCATGACATCTGGTCTCCATAGCTGTTTCTCCAGTTCCGCGTGCACCGGTTCTCTCGATAGTCCATCTCCTGTGTCCAGCTCGGATGTGTGGGCTGGACGTTCACTTAGTCCCTCACACATTCTATGATGACGTTTGTATTATTTCTATTTTTCCATCTCCTGAAGATTAGCTGGAGTGAGAGTGAAGCAGAAGAGGCATTCTACCCTCCCCACACACACCTGCATCCTGGTACCTCCCTGTGTGGGGGCAAGGCCCGTATGGCTGGGAGGTGCGGTTCCAAGCCCCCTTGGCATGGGGGTCTGACTGAATCCTGCCTCACCCATTCTGGCTTGCAGATGGCTGCTCTGTGCAACCACCTACTGGTGGGCAGGGCTAAGACACCACCCAGAACCCCCTCTCAGGCTCTTCAGTGCAGGAGGCCTATCTAGGGTTCCTTGCTGCCTTTGCTCCCTGCTGGAAATCTGATGGCCCAGGTCACTGCGTGTTCAAGCAGCCATGAGGCTGTTTGCTGGCGGGCAGAGCTTCTAAAAATTAATTTATAAATGAGTTACATATATTTAATTTTTACATGAATGGTATTACTCTGTAACTTGTTTTAAAATTTTTTATTTAGTAACATATCTTGGAGATATCACCATATATCACTTTCTCTCTTTTTACTGCTTCCTAGTAGGAAGCCATCAAAATGACAACATTCTCTTACTGATAAATTTTGAGGTGCTTTCCATTCTACTGCACACAGTGCTCTGATGAGGAATGTGAGTGGTTTTCTAGGGCAGAAACAGTCTGGATATAATGAAATCAGTAGACTGACTTCATTTTACCTATCCCTTGTCTCCAGATCTGTTACCATGAGGACTATGATTACTTGGATTTTTTTTATTTTAACAAATTGTCAGTTTTGTATAACTTAAGTTCCTGGTCTTCACTTTGGTGCTTTTGTGATATTACAGTCTGAAAAATATGATTGGCATAATCTTGCAATAATGCTGACTTGACATAGTTGCTGTGTATGTGTGTGTGTGTGTGTGTGTGTGTGTAGTTAATGGATGAATAGAGCAATCTAAATTGTCCTCTGCAGAGCCGGGCACAGTGGTGGGTGACTTTAATCACAGCCTAGAGCATGGCTGAGACTAGGAAATGCTCAGTCCACAGGTTTGAGACTCACTCAGGGCAACATAGAAGACCTAGTCTCAAAAAATAAATGGGTGTGGTGGTACACGCCTGTAATCCCAGCTACCTGGGAAGCTGAGGTTGGGGATTGCTTGAGTCCATAGTATCCTGGGCAACATGAACCTATGGTTCCCAGGTCAAAATAGCGAGACCTAGTCTCAAAAACAAACAAACAAACAAACGAATAAACAAACAAATAAATGTCCTCTGCAAAAATGAATGAATGAATGAATGAATAAATAAATAAATAAATAAATAAATAAATAAATGTCCTCTGCAAAAATAACACTCCACCAGCACTGTGCAAGAGAACACATTTCCTCAGACTTTCATCAATACTTGAAATTTTCAAACATGAAACATCTTGCCCACCGTGTCGGGTGGGGGAAATGTCCTTTCATTATTTCATCTGTATCTTTTTTTTTTTTTATTGAGACCAGGTCTCACTATTTTTGCCCATGGAATCGCAGGTTCACGTTGCCTGGGGTACCACAGACTCAAGCCATCCCCAGCCTCAGCTTCCCAGGTAGCTGGGATCACAGGCATGCGCCACCATGCCCAGCTATTTTTTGGGACTAGGTCTCACTGTGTTGCCCCGAGCGGGACTTGAACCGTGATCCCTGGCCCCAGCTACTTCATAGGCTGAAGCTTACAGGCACGAGCCACCATGCCCGCCTTCATCTGTATCTTAATCTAAATTTTCTTCTAGTAGAAACATCTTCCTTAGGGAATGTTGCTGTCCTCCTGGAGAGTGACAAAGCCTTTGCCCGATCTGTTCCATGCCTGGATTCCTAGATTCAGACTGAAGAAGATGCCCAGAGTGTGATGAGCTCTTGAGCCACACACATCTGCTTCCCCCTGGACTCTGGTCCTGCGCTGGGAATTATCCTGGCCCTGGGGTCCTGGGCCCTTTGGAAGGAACAAGGGCCATAGGTCTTCGAGAGTAGAAATCAGAGGTCAGCCTCAGAGATAAGAGCAGAGATGAGCAGACGAGGAGCAGGCAACTCACAGGTAAGACAGCTCCTTATTCACAACGGGGGCAGCTTATGGGGGCTTTGCAGTACAGGGATGACATATTCAGTTTTCTGTGGAAGGGTGGGGGGGTCTTCTTGAAATGGGTTCCACTTTTTTCTCTCCTAATGTGGTCCGGGCTTTGCTGTCATGTTAGCTTAGAGATGCGCCATTTGGATTATCAGGATATTATGATGTGTTTCTTTCCAGATTAGGTGCCTGTTTGACTCCAGCAGGCTCAACCCAGCCCAGGTGCGCTGGGTTGTAGCTGTTAACTGAGAGCTGTCTTGGCCTCCTGTCTCCGTAGTAGCATCCCAATGCATGGGCCAGGTCTGGAGTGTCAGTGTATGATTACACTTTCTCAAAGATGCTAGAAGATGATCATATATGCTGGGCCCCTGCCTTATTTTTCTCTTATAGGCGTGTTCTTTTATGCCTTATATGTCAATTCAAAAGTAATTTTATTGTTTTCATTGACATAATGTTGCTTTATAATGGTACACATGTTTCAGGTATGTATCATTGGGAATCAACATATATACATATTTATGTGTGTGCATGTGTGTATGACATTAAGTTCACCACTAAGTCTAATTTTACCCTTAGTGGTAAAAAACTACATGGTCACTCCTTTATTTGCTTTACCCTCCTCCTCCTTCCTTCCTGTTTATGAGTTTAAAGTTGAAATTTAGCTGGGCACGGTGGTTCGTGCCTGTAAGCTTCAGCCTATGAAGTGGCTGGGGCTAGGGATCATGGTTTGAGTCCTGCCTGGGGCCCGTAGTGAGACCTAGTTCCAAAAAAAATATAGCTGGGCGTGGTGGCGTGTGCCTGTAATCCCAGCTACCTAAGAAGCTGAGGTTGGGGATTGCTTGAGTCTGTGGTACCCTGGGCAACGTGAGCCTGTGGTTCCATGGGCCAAAATAGCGAGACCTCATCTCAAAAAAAAAGAAAGTTGAAATTTGTTTTATTTAGTTCAATTTGATCTTTTGTTTTATTTAGTTCACTGATCAATTTGGTCTTTCTTTATAGCACAATAGCACACATGAGTGAAATCATATGGTATTTGTCCTTCTCTGACTTATTTCACTAAACATAATGCCCCCCAGTCCCATCCATGTTGTCACAGATGGTACGATTTCATCCTTTTTTAAAGCTGAGTAGTATTCCACCATGTATATGCTTCACTGCTTTATGAGATGTGGCAGTTATTTTAAAAGATGAGGACCTGCTTTGTGGGAATATAACAATTCTTACATGCTTTTTGATTATGAAAATACCATATGTACATTATTTAAAACCTGAACAAGTTTTTAAAAAATTAGTTAATTAATTATTTTGAGCATTTTAAAATTAATTAATTATTTATTTTTTGAGACTAGGTCTCCCTATTTTTGCCTGTGGAGCCACAGGCTCAAATTCCCGGGGTACCACGGACTCAAGTGATCCCCAGCCTCAGCTTCCCAGGTAGCTGGGATTAGAGGTGCATGCCACCACGCCCAGCTATATTTTTGGGACTAGGTCTCGCTATGTGCCTCTGGCAGGACTTGAACCACGATCCCTGGCTCTGGCCGTGGCTTCCTAGGCTGCCGCTTACAGGTATGTGCCACCATGCCCGTCCTAATTAATTAAATATCATAATTATCACACAATATTGGTTATATTTACATGGTTTTATTGTACCTCTTATTCCCCATTCTTCCCCATTTTCCTCTTCCCCATTCTGGTCATTCCAACTCCTCTTGCTGCAAGCTGTTGGTCCATGTTTGGCCTGCTGGTCTTTTCTTTTTCTAGAACTATGTCCTTTTTTCCAGGGTGCAGACTTGCACTCCTGGACAGCAACAGACATGGCTCCTCAGATCTCCTGGAGTAGCTGAGGCGGATAGTCAGGCCGAGCACGTTGGGAATCTGTTGTCAGGCAGATGTGTGGTGGCTTCTACAGGATCCTCTCTGTCACTTTTTGTTGGTTCTGTGCCATCCAGTTCCTACATCTGAGTTGGGGAATTCAATTCCCAGCCAATGGCAGTGAGGCATTCGCTGCTGGGGCAGATTTCCTCAGGTGGTTGGTCCAGCTCCTCTCCTCTCTCTTGTTAGCAGTTCTACCACGGGGCCATAACCACTCATAGTGACTTTCTTCCCCCTACTGATTGGCAAAGGAGGGAGCCTCCTTCACGTTGCACATTACTGTGGGCCCAGGGTTTGATTCCCCAGTGCCAGAGATGATATGGGTAGAAATCTGACAGGTCACCTCAGTCGCTGGTTTCACCATCCTGTCTCAGTGGTTCTGAACACAGTGCTTATCCACCCAGGTGGTGAGTGTATCCAGGACTGTTATTGCTTCCTCTCCTCTGTATTATATCTACAGCTGGAGAGTCTGGCTTTTTCATTCCCATTGCAGATCTTTTGAGGTTGGAGTGAACTGGAGGGGGACCCCCGCTCCTCCACCTATGATAGTTGAACCCAAACGAGGATACCCGGGAAACTTCACAACTGTCTCACAGTATGCCCAGGACACCCTCTAGTTTGTATTAACCCCAACTGGAAAGAAGTCAATCCATCTTGACAACTTGGGAGGAGAAATCACAGACTGATGGAGAACCTCGCTGTGCCTGGCAAGATGTCCACCTGTGGCGGCTGGGTTGAGTGCAGGGGGGCAGTGATCCACATTTCACACGGGCCTGTGTCTGCTCAGTGACCAATCTTTTACTGGGCTGGAGGTGAGGCACCTTCTTGCCCCCCTCCTCACCTCTCCCGCCCAAAGCAACCAGAGTCTAAAGTCAAAAGAGCCAGAGTGAGAGCCCACTGACCGCTCATTTTGCTTCCCAGATGCCAGGATTTTCTCTGAACACTAAAGTATCTTCTTTATTGGGGTTAAGATAAATGCAGGAGGCTGCATAATTATTCACAATTGATTAGGAGGAACGTTGAATTAAATGCTCTGATTCATTTCAGTTCTATTGTGAAGATGACTTGTTGGCTGCTACTTATTTCCTTTCTTGTTTCACAGTTTATCTAATCGACGCTGAACACTGAGCGATGATGGAAATGGTTTGCCTTAGAACAGATGGTTTCGTGCTATTATATAGGAAGTGCTCTCTGAAAGCCGCTGCTTTAGCAGCTGGGCCTGTGTCTCCTGGCAGCAATTATTTTCACAAGAAGGACTTATTTTCACATTAAGGACTTATTTTCCAACCTCGGTTGTGTAAAAGTGCCATTGCCATCTCTGGATGGACCGGCTGAAAGTTGTGGTTTTGTGGCTGAACTGGCCAGGTAGGCAAGCAGGGATCTAGGTTTGGGGAGGTTAGTGAAGATTCTTATTTTGCTTATAATGTTGGCAGACATCTCAGCCGAATGTTCTAGTCTAAGATGCTTATTCTAAGTTAGTCATAGTCCTCAGGAGGAAGCTTTAAATCCTTGGGGTGAGGCTGCTAGTCTACCATCCTCAGCCAACAGGATGTCATGTTTTGCTGTGGCCTTGAAGGGCTACTTAAAGTAGATGGGGGTGGAGGAGCAGGAACAATGAGAGAGGAAAGGGGGGAAGATATCTGAAAGGGAGGAGGGAGGGGGTGGAGAGGAGCAGGGTTCTGGGTGGTGAAGTTCAAGGTCAGTGGCTGCCTGGTATTAACCTAGGCCTCTGCTAGGAGCCAAGTGAGCCCTGAGGTCTTCCCATGGTCTCTCAGTACTCATCAAGACACAGGGGCATCCCAGAGAGCTTTTGTTGTTCCGTCCATGCTGATACAGCCTCCCTGAGGTCTCTGCCTTCATTGCTGAGTGCAATCAGAGGGTGACCAGAAGCTCCGAAGAGAGCTGATGATTTTCTGCTCTAGGCAATGATGTAAGTGCATCTTCTACACAGATCAAGGTTTTTATACTTGAGGTGACATCAAAGGATCAACCCCTTAGAAAGCAATGTCATACTCTGTTTCCCTGGATCAACATTGTCCCTAGCCAGTGCACAGGCCTTTCACTCCAGGAGTTTTTGGTTCAAGCAGAACTGATTTTTCTAGCAGCAGGGTTGGGTGTATATTTTAAATGTTAAATCTCATGGTCCTTGCTAGAGATGGAAAACGTGAAGTTTAAAATAAAGTTTGAGGAAATGGGAGCACTTTGTAAGCTGTAGAGACTATGCAAATTGTTCTTATCTTTTGAAAGGCATCATTGTCTGTAAAGAGCTGTTGCTTAGCAGAAGATTGCCCTAAACAGATACGTGGGATTATATATATATATATGCACATATATGTACACACTTATAAATAGGTGTAGATATGTAGAATAGAAAAAGAAGTGTTTTTCTGGAGAACCCTGACTAAGGGAGAGTATGAAAGATAAATCATAAAGAGTAAATATTACTTGGAATAATACCTGCTATTGCCCTCCATTTACTATATAATAAAATACAGGTGCTGTAAAATATAATTTACAACACAGTGTTTCATTCATCTCCTTGAATTCCTGCATGTTCAATGTTCCTCTATAATTAAGCTGTAGCTATTTTATTTCCTTGGTCCTGGCATGGTGCTTCTATTTTATTGCATGCATTCCTTTTTGAAGTTGTCGCCAAGTTTCTGAGGAACAGCGTAGAACAATATAGATATAGGTATCAGATTTGTTCATATATCATATATATATTATGTGCATTCACTTCCATAGACATAATGTGGATAATACATATGTATATATACATAATGTATGTAATGTATGGGTGTATATTATCATATAATCTTGCGTATGTGTTTGTATAGGGATATGGGATTGACTTATGACATACTATGGGAGCTGAGAAGTCTAGAGTTGGATATCTGAGGGTGGGAGTAAATTAATGCCTTAGTTTGAAGATGGTAAAGCAGAGAGAGGAAAATCATTCTTAGCCATTTGTTGTATAGTGAGTGGGATGAACACACTGATAAGGAAGTATGATCAATATAAATGGTTTCTTCTGGAAGTTGGTACAGGGTATTGTGTGGGTTTCCAGGGGAGGGGAAACTTCTCATTACAGTGCAGGTGAGGACTGATCTAGAAAGATTCAATTAACAGTGGTGCTAAAACTGAATCTAGGAGAGGAAGGAGGTGTTTATCTGGTTCATAAGTAAGGTGAGGAGGAAAAGCAGAATGGAGCACAGAAAGATATTTTTTGCGTGTGAATCAAGGTTGTACAATAACAAGAAGATCAATTTCAAGTACAGCACTCGATCCAGGCATTCCATGGACACCATTAGCCAGGATGCTTGCTTCTTACAGGCTGTGTTTCCATTTCTGTTGGCTTCATTTTGGTCGGATCTTCTGATGAGGTGCCAGACATGGGCACACATATTCAGATTTCAGTCTAGTCTCTGAGCTGCCTCTGTGGAGGGATAACTGGTTTACCATATTGGTTCCAGTGACAAAGCTCCTGGACAACCTCTGACTGAACTGACTTGAGTCCTATCCAACCTGGAACATGAGTGTGGCAGGAAGTCCCCATGAAACCACATGGGCCTAGTATGGAGGAGGTATTTTTTCCTGATGACCAATGGGTGCTATTAGCTGCAGAAGGAAAATGAATATTAATGTGGCATAAAGAAGAGGTGAACACAAGAGTTTATTTGGTCAACTCCTAGTAAATCAAAATGAGGAGAGTGAGAGACGGAATGATGGAGGGTTTTGGATGCTGGGGTGGAGAGCATGGGCTTCGTTAAGAGAGCAACGGGGTGCCGGTGAAGGGTTTTCATGAGGATTATGGTTTGTGGGCACAATATTAGTAACTGACTTGATAGCTCATTCCTTGTGTTGCTTAATAATAATCCACTGTGAGGATGTCACATTCCCCCATCAGTGTATCTTGGTTGCTTCCATCTATTGACAGTTCCGTAATTGTCCATTTGTATGCAAGTGTTTGTATGGACAAAAGTCTTCAGCTCATTTGGGTAAAGAACAAGGAGATGGGGTGCTAGATCACAGGCAGTATTCTGAATAACCCTCCTTTATTTACAAAGCACTTTTTAATTCATTCATTGACTCAGTTTTGCCGCTGGGATCTCTGTATTGCTACTTACACTTTTTATGGGAAACTGAGGCTCTAAGAGATTAAATAAAACATCTACAAAGATGGAATACATGTAAGTCAGGTAGCTCATCTGAGGTAGTCTCCTCGCATAACCCAAAGTGATGATAAAGCAGTTTATGATGGCAGAGTGATCTCATGATCTCAGCAAGAATCTCTCAAACAGTAAGACTGAGCCAGTACCAGCAAAATGTAGGGAGCAGTAAGAGTTTTGAAGCGTCTCTGTAGACCCACACCCAGGGTCTGAAGGACATTTTGCTGGTCTGTCCCTGAGATCAAAAGGCATCTTTATTGTGATGCTGGAAACTGCCCAGTAACTGGTGGGAGAACCAGATGAAGTCATTCCAGTAATTGTTATCATTAATGACTCAACCTGCTCCCCCTCTCAGCTGAAGTGCATGTTCACAGTAGCTTTGAATATCTTGAGGAAAAAAATAAAAACGGTGGGAATTTTCCTTCCGTGGAAGGAAATGAAGTGAGATTTCCTTGTACGACTCAAATTACACCTCACATTTAATTTAGCCTAAATGTCACATCCTAGGTAATGACATTTATGCTTTAATTTCATTCCTAGATTATCCCCACAGATTGGGAAAAAGATATCAATGGAGAAAATGACTAGGCAGAGTTAGTGTCCTTCTAGCAGCTGGGTGTTGGGCAACTAACCCAGTCCTGTAGTTTCACTATGGTTTAGCAAACAGAATGTTGAGGCCCTTTGGGTTTTCTTTTAGGATTTTTTAATTTTTATTATTTACTTATTTATTTATTTATTTTTGGAGACTAGGTCTCTGCCTGTGGAACTGCAGGCTCACATTGCCCGGGGTACCACAGACTCAGGCAATCCCCAGCCTCAGCTTCCCAGGTAACTGGGATTACAGGCGCATGCCACCATGCCCAGCTATTTTTGGGGGACTAATTCTCACTACATACTCCCAACGGGACTTGAACTGTGACCCCTAGCCCTGGCCGTGGCTTCCTAGGCTGCCACTTACAAGCATGTGCTACCATGCCCGGTGGATTTTTTTATTTTAATTTTATTAAATGATTCTTTTATTCTTTAATTGCTTGCACATATATATTATATATAAAACATCTTTGTATATAATATAATATATAATATGTATTATACTATAATACATTATCTATATAAAGCATCATTGTCTATCCTCAGGTTCTCCTATCACCTTATCACCCATGAACCATATTAATCTTTTAGGATTCTTTAATGATATACAGCCACTTGAGTTTCTCCTCTTTCCTCCCTTCCCTCTCCCCCCCAGGTGATGACACCCTTTTACCACTGCCTCCCAGGCCCAGGTGAGCCTATTCATGCATGCACACACTTACAGGGCCTGGTGTCTACACACCCACTGGGGTTGGTGCAACACCATAGCTGCTGGTCATAGAGGCTAATGAAGAAAAAAGCCTGGCTTTTAAGTCTCACATTCCTTCCTCTTGCCTTTAAAACGTGAGTCGTCAATTAGCAATGCTTTGACCTTGGACGTCTCTGTTCTACAATTTAGGTGGTCTCAGGAACCTTACAGTACATGAAAGTGTTATTTGTCTGAATGTGAATTTCCTTTTTTTTTTTAAAGGGAATATTTTGAGTTCCAATGTGTCTGAATGAAGTTTCATCTGTTCTGGACTCTAGGATGCATTGCCGAGCTCTGCACCGTGGCTCAGTGAAGATAGTATAGTTTATGAATAATCTGTGGATTTAAGATTAAGCCAAATTGATGAATAATCCAAAGTGAATCATCTGTGGGAAGTAATGATTTATTTTTATTTGGTACACGATGTTTATGACGGTCACAGTTTACAACACTATATTTGGGGAATATAGCTTCACACCTCTACAAATATACGCCATCATACCATGCCCACCACTATCGCTGTGCTAACTAGCAAGTCTCAATGATAGTTAAATAAGTTTATTTAATTTTTATTTAATTTTTATATTTTTGAGACTAGGTCTCGCTATTTTTGCCTGTGGAACTGCAGGCTTATGTTGCCTGGGGTGCCACAGACTGAAGCAATCCCCAGCCTCAACTTCCCAGGTAGCTGGGATTACAGGTGTGCACCACTATGCCCAGCTATTTTTTTGGGACTAGGTCTTGCTACATGCCCCCAGCAGGACTCGAACCATGATCCCTGGCCCTGGCCACCACCTACAGGCATGGGCCACCATGCCCGGCGATAGTTAAATAAGTTTATAATCATCAAGTCAGGGTCTGAACCTGGTAGATAAAACAGATTTTTCTCTGTGAGAACTGTTACAATAAACCTAAGTTTGAATTATTTTGGATACATGTTGAATATTTTGAAATTTTAAATTTATTTTTTATTTTGAATTTATTTGACTCATTAAGAATGTAATTGTGTTTGATAGGAGGAACTTCCTGTTCTATGTTTTCTCACCTAGACATACGTTGATGTTAGAGAAAGGCAGGAGTCAGTCTCTTCCCTTCTGAAGAATGTGCTGAGGAGATGCGAAGATTAGTCTTGACCCTATTATTTGACTCCTTGGTCTTCTGAGGGTGTGTATAGACTGACTTTACCTCCAGGTAGCAGCATTCCTGCAAGGTCTACAAGATGGAGCCTGTTCACACTTTCAGTCTATGAGAGCTACTCATTTGCTGTTTAACTGGGAGGGACAGGGTAACTTGAAAACTGTACAGTATGTTCCCAGATCAAGGGGAGCTTTTAATTTAGTTCTTTCTGGATGCCTGAATCTGGGTGAGATACTTGGGGTTCACCCAGTGGAAGCATCTGTATTAGCACTGCGAGGATGTTTAATTTGCTGCAACTTTCAGTGGTTCCCATCACTCTTGGAATAAAACCCCAAATCCTTAAAGGTCTCTGACATCCTTGCTGAGTCAGCCTTCAGTTCACCTCAGTACCTCCCAGGTGCTGGGTACGTATTACTCACATAGAGTTGTTTACTATCCTCCTCTATTAAGCTGTGGTTACACACCTCTGCACACAAGGTGTGTGATTCTGTTACAATCCATAAATATCTCACAGGGCATGGTGGCACATCTGTAATCCAACATCTGGGAAGCAAGAAGTCCAGGATCACTTGAGTTTGCAGGTTTGAGACTAACCTAGGCAACATAGTGACACCTGGTTTTGAAAAAAGCAGCTGGGTTTGGTGGTGGGTGCCTGTAATCCCAGCTACTTGGGAGGCTGAGACTGGGGATCACTTGAGTCCGTGGGATCAGGACTACCCTGAGCAACATAGCGAGACCTAGTCTCAAAACAAAAACAAACAAACAAAAAAAAATCCATAAATACCTGCTGAATGAGTGAATGACAACAATTCATTTATGAACCCAAACTGGAGGATGAACTAGAAACACTTTACTAAACAGTTTTAGTAAATGGAAGAAAAACAAAAACATATTGGGCATCTATCCAAAGATAGTGAAACCATCAACTCAAAAACCACATATTCCAGTGTTCACAGCAGCATCGTTACAATTACCAGACTATGGAAGCAGCCTAACTGGTTACTGACAAGTGGATCAAGAAGCTGTATTATACCCATATCTGCATGGCTGTGGAGTACTATACAGCCATAAACAGGAAGTTACACAGTCATTTCATTTATTTGATCAATGGAGACACAGGGACTCTACAAAGTGTATCTTCATGTGTCTTAGAGGCATGTCGTCCATTTAACAAAAGAGCCTTAAAGCCTCATTGGCTTTAAGTCACATGTCCATTTTTCCACCAATCATTGTGGCCAAAGGGATGAGGCATGCTGGTTTGCTGAGGGCTGAGTCACACAGTCCATCCCAGAGCAGGGAGTGGCCAACAAAGAAATAGAAGAAACCGAAGCACATTATGTGGTCTGTAGAGAGTGTGAGTCTGGTGCTAGCTGTCCTCCCTGTGAAATCGGCAGCCCCTGCAGTGGGCAGAGGGCAGGGAACTCATTCTGCCGGCTCCATGTTCCTTGGCTCATCTTCCCTCTTGGCCCTGATGCTGCTTTGTTCAAGAGCCCCTTCTCTGTGCCCTCATTCTGCACCCCTGCACAGGACAAGTTCCTTCCTTCACCGAGGTTTTAGTAGACATCACTAGGACTTCTCAGTCTATTTGAATGAAGTTGTGTCAAGTTCTCAGTCTAAGGATGAGCCTCCTTCTATAGCCTGTGCTCTTGCCTCTAATTTGCTATTTTAAGACCTCTGCCTGGCCGGCCCTTGAACAATCTGGTTCTCTATTCAGTGTTTGTCTCCTGTCTAAATCCATGCATTGGAATTCTACCCTCCAGTGTGATGGTGGCAGGGGGCTTTAGGAGATGATGAGGGTCCTTAGAAGAGACTTGGGAGAGTGTTCTTGCTTCGCATGCACTGTGGTCTGTGCGGAAGATGGCTTCTGCTGGAAAGTGAGATCTCACCAGAACAAAATCTTCCAGCACCTCAGTCTTGGACTTTTGTTGCCCAATACTAACACACAAGAGAGATACTGTTCGAATCCTTCAGTCTGTGGTATTTTTGTTATAGTAGCCTGAATGACTAAGATGACCAACTTCTTTCACTGTGCTCTTTTCAGTAAACTGGGGCCTGCTGTTTTTTCTTGGGGTATATGTTTCTCTGCTGGGCTCTGTCTTCGCTTTTGATGAGATAGTGGGAGGTGTAGTCAAAACAGTCATTGCTATCACTACCGTCACCACCGCCTCCACCACTACCACCATCACCATCAATCCTCAGGGTCCCTTGTTTGACCTAAGAACCCCATTCCTGCTTATTCATTGAACCCTCACAACAGGCTTATAAACTTGGTGCCATAGTTGTAATCTCCCTTTTTGCAAATGAGAAATTCAAGCACAGGGGATTTGGATTTGTTCAAGGTCACAGGCCATCAAATGGTCCTGGTCACCTGGCTTGACGGCAGAGGATTAATCTCACCTGGACTTTTCTTGGGGACTATCCCCCCGTCCTGTACTCTGTGCTAAACTAGCACTGCCCACCATCCTGGCTCTCGTACACAGAGATATTCCTGTTGCACTCACCATTGTGTAGACCTTCAAGGTCGAGTCATGAAAGCAGAATGTCTTTTGTGCCATTCTTGCAGAGTTAGCCCTTCACCTTGTGCTGAGTGACCCGTGTGTATGAACCCCTTTTTCCAGTAATAAGGAAATCCTGCTGGATGATGTGAGCATGATGTGACTAGGTCGTGGTGGGGGTTAACTTTAGGGTGGAACACACTGGAAAATGCAGAGAAACGGTCTAAGGTGATTGGTGTAACGTTACAGATTGACGTGCGTGCCCTCCTGCTCCAGCCTATCACTTTTTAGAATTTTGCAAAACAGCAATCTATCTCTCCTTATCTCTTTACAAGAACTTTATAAGAGCAGGGTAGGAATTATAGCTTCTTCTTCCTCTTTTTTTTTTTTTTTTGCCAAAGCCAGAAACTCTGAACATTCAATAATTGCTGGAGGTCACCCAGATACTAAGTAGTGAAGCAGGCCTAGAGCTTTTGGTTTCCCTGTTCTATTTTCACTACAATACCCATTCTCCCTAACAATTCATGAACAGACAATGAATACAAATGGCCATGGTCCATTTTTATAATTGAAATTTTTCTTTTGTTGCTTCCTCAGAAAACAACTAATGAAAAATGAACTCCCTGTTGACTGGCTTGACTATTGTTTCTACCTTCCCTGTCACTGAAAAATTTCCACAGGTTGTGACTGGAATTTTTGATGAGTGACCAAAGGGGTCAACGCTTTGATTGCCGAACCAACAATGTTTGAATCGTTTTGTCTGAAAATCAGGCTGCCCCTTACAAGAGCCTGGAGTTTTGAATCCAGCTGGCTATGTGATTTATGAGAAACTTATCCATCTTTCCCCCAGGTGATGGGAGAATTAAACTACTTGAAAAGTCAAGAAGAGGACAAAGATTGTCTGGAACAACCAAATGATTTAATTCTATTGAATTCCACCACTGAATATTGTTTTGTGTGGTATCAACTTTCACTTTTTTCTTTCCATTCCTCCCCAGATTTAAATTTTTTTTTAACATGAGAATGCATTAGAATAATGTGAAAGAGTTAATATAAAATGACCAGCAACAGTTCAACTATTCATTTTGATTTGGCAAAAAAAAAAAAAGCCTCAAAAGTAGAATTAAGAATAGTGCACAATTTGTTTTATTACATATGTGGGGAAAACTCATCTGACTATAAATATCTATATTTCTTTCTCTATGCATTTGTACATTTTGGTTATTTTGCGTAATTAAAAGTTCTCTATATTTATTTTAATTCAACACCATTTTGTTTCCTGCCCACTTTTGACTAGTTTTACTGATCTGATTACCCAAGCAGGGAGACACAGTGCCTGGCCATATGGGAAAGCACTAGAAGGGACAAACTGGTAGATGAGAAACAAATACTGGCTTCCCTGAGACATTCTCTTGGGGGCAGAAATGGACCCTAAGATGCAGACTAGCATTGTTAGGAGTTGCGTGCGGAATGAAGAAGAAATTGAGACAGAAGAGATGGACAGCGACCTGTGAGGCCAGCCCACAGCACGGGGATCCGGGGAAGCATGTCCAGATCCCACTTTAATGAAGTTGTGAAGCCCCTTATAGACCCCAGCAAGGAAATGTTACAGCGATGTCATGAGGAAGCAGCAAAGCTATGTGACAAGGAGCAGAGAGGATGGGGGGATGCACAATATCAGGAGAATTCACCTATTGGGGTAACAGTCATCACTAATGGGTCCTATGTCTCTTGGGACATTCCAAAGAGGTTGGAAGCTGTGTGACAGGTGAGAGACATGCTGTTGCCCACCCTCTAGTGTGTCAGAGGGGCTAGCGAGACAGGAGGTGTTCCTCTTAGCTGAAGCTCCATCTCTCTACCTGCGTCCACGTTCCACAAGCAGAACTTCAGGCACAGCCCTTCCCAGTGGGGTCCTTGCAGTTCCTTGGGAGCCCCAACTCCTCTGCTCCCATGGAGACAGATGACTACTTGTCATCTCAGGCGCTTGAATGCTGCAGGCAGTGAGGTCACCTTCCACTGCTTCTGTGATGAGTCTGGCTCCACACTTATACCAGTGGCCATGTTTTGCCTCAGCTTCCCCTAATCTGGAAAGAGAAGCATGGTTTATCCCTAATCCTGGACTCATCCCCCACACAGGCCCCGAACAGCGTTGCCTTGTGTTCTCCCAGTCTCACATCAAAGCACAAATATCAAGAATTAAGATTGTAAAAAATGGTTAAAAAAAGCACCATCAGCCAGGCACAGTGGCTTGTGCCTGTAAGCTTCAGCCTATGAAGCAGCTGGGGCTAGGGATTGTGGTTTGAGTCCTGCTCGGGGCAACTCAGTGAGACCTAGTCCCAAAAAATAGCTGGGTGTGGTGGTACGTGCCTGTAATCCCAGATACCTGGGAAGCTGAGGCTGGGGATCACTTGAGTCCGTGGTACCCCGGGCAACGAGAGCCTGCGGTTCCAAAGGCAAAAATGGTGAGACCTAGTCTCAAAAAAAAAAAAAAAATAGCACCATCAGCAGAAGACTAGAAACCAACCCAAGCACCTGCTTTCATGATTGGTAACTCCCCTCTCTTAAGAAATCCCCTAGACTTGAAGTCTGTCTCCTGAAGGTCAAGGAATGGGTCTGTTCTCCTCCTTGCCTGTTCCCAGTGCCTAGGACAGAGTCAGCCCCAGAGCGAGCACTGCTCAATGTCCTGTGAGTGCGATGGATGACCACATGCATCAGGCATGCAGCCCTCGCCTTTGGCCAAGTTCAAGATGAGTGACTGACACCATGCTGCGCTCAGAATCGTCTCTTCCTTGGACACTGGCTGACGGTCCTTGGAACATGCTTTATGGGACTTGGCCCTCTCTTCCCTCAGGATGAGTTCATTTCTCAAGAGGGTCATCAGCCCCTCAGGCAAGTGAAACCTTGGCAGACCCAGCCCAGGGGCGCTCTTGACTTGTCCCAGCCCAGTCTGGATGCTGGAGAGAAGACGGCCTGGGCAGAAGCCAGAGATCAGCTGCATAAACACGGACAGCTGGAATGTCAGATGCAAGGACAGGAACTGGGGAGGGAAGAGGAGGTGCTTCTGGCTGGGAGGTCAAGAAGGATGTTGGGCAAGGGTCAGCGCGAGGGGCCAGCTGTAGGAGCAGAAAGACGGAGCGCCTGGGGCACAGTACTCTGGGGCAGAGGTCAGAAAGCTCGCGGTGGAGGATGGTCTTGGAAGAGGATGACGTGAAACTAGTTGGGGGATTGTTGTGGGCATTTTGTGAGGGCAAGAGAAGAAACTTGAGTTTGGGGACGTGTCCTTGTGAAGCTAGATTATTATTGGAAGGGAGGGTGGGATACTATCTAGGGACCCTCATCAGTATCCCCAGGGAGTGGCTGGGGACGATCAAAGACTGGGGTCATGGGGTCCATCTCATCTCCACACTATAGTGCTTGGGCTTAGCTCACCGATATTTGTGTCTGTGACACTTCCAAACCCAGGGACCAGAGGCTGTGGTCAGGAGCGTTTGCAGGGTGAAGGAGCAAAGGAAGCTCAAGTGAGGAGTCACTGGGCATGGGGCATCCAGTGCTTCTGAGGATTCTGGGCTGGAGAGAGAAGGGATGGAGGTGAAGATGAGGCGTGTAGGAGCTGGGCTGTGACCAGAGACAGGAGGACAAGGGAAAGTGAAAGGAAGATTTTCTCAGACACCTGGAGCTCATTTTCAGCTCAGGTGCGTTTGCTACTCCCCAGCCTGCTTGGGCAGCATCGTCCAGGGGCGGGTGAGGGAGGTTGGTGACCTCGCTAAGGAGGCCCGATTTGATGCTAAGTGAGCTTCTGCAGCTCCGCTAGCACTACCGTGGGGTTTCTCCTTAGGATAAATAGCTTTGCTCTCTGCTAGACGGGGACACTGCAGCCAAGGGAAGTCAGGAAACAGGCCAAAGTCACCCATCGAATGAGTGACACAGCTGGAATTTGTACACTTGCCTCTTCCTTTGGCATCTTGCATTTGAGATCCCCGTTTTCAAATCTTGTTCCCATCAGAAGACAGACGCGTGATGTTTTGGAAGTGTTATTTATTTATTTTTTTTGAGACTAGGTCTTGCGATGTTGCCCGGGGTAGTCCTGATCCCATGGACTCAAGCAATCCCCAGCCTCAGCCTCCCAGGTAGCTGGGATTACAGGTGCCTGTCACCGTGCCTGGCTGCTTTTTCGAGACCAGGTCTCGCTATGTTGCCCAGGGTAGTCTTGAACCCACGAACTCAAGTGATCCCAGGCCTCTTGCCTCCCAGTGCTTGGAATTACAGGCATGTGCCACCACACTCGGCCTGAAAGTGTTCTTCATGACCTTTTTGTCGTCATCAATTAGTCAGGGTTCATAGGAGACACAGAATCAATAAGATGTCTGTCTGTCTGAATCAATAAGATGACTATCTTTCTATCTGCCTGTCTACATTTACTTTAAGAAACTGGTTCACACGAATTGGTGAACTGGAAGGCTCAAATTCTGGAGTCATCAGCAGATTGGAGACCCAGAGATGAGCTGAAGTTTGGGTTCAAAGAATTCCCTCTTTTTCCAAAGAGGTTCTACGTTCCTAGTAAGACCTTTCTGGTTGGACGAGGTTCACACACATTATGGAGAGCAGCATGGTTTACTTACCACCTGCTGATTCAACTCTTCCTCTCACCTAAAAAATGCCTGCACATAAACATCTAGGATGGTATTTGACCAAATATTTGGGTACCATTGCCTAGCTAGATTGATCTAGGAAATTAGCCATCATGCCCAGATGGGAAAATGAATAGTTGAGCAAGCACTCAGCAGGCAATACTGTGGGAAGCAAGTGCAAAGCTGAAGCAAGGGAAAAGCTCGATCATAGTTGGTCAATTGGAAAGTTCTAGACATGGACTAGCAACACTATTGCACTCTTTTGAGCAACGCATCTGGAAATGGTATGATTTGGCCTTATTTTGGTGGGGAAACTTTTGATCATTAACAGTTTCAAGGTGTTTGTAATACCTAGAAATGGGTATTTCCAGGGACATAAAATGAAATTGCTACGAGAGTAGCATTTACATTAATGCACCCAGTCTCCAGTTCATCATGGTAATAGAAAGAAGAGTATTTCAGACACCTGGAATGTGTATTGACGTCGCCAGGGATGTATGCATTTTCCACCTGACCACAACTTTTTGGGCAATGGTGAAAGTACATCACAGGAAGTCGAGAGAGTCCTGGGTGAAAGTCCCATCACATCTCAATCTCAGCATCAGGTTGCTTTCTTTCTTTTGAGTCAACACACTAAGATTTCCACGTGTTTTCTGTATGAGCTTTTTTTTTCTTGAGACTAGGTTTTGCTATTTTTGCATGTGGAATCACAGGCTCATGTTGCCTGGGGTACTACAGACTCAAGCAATCCCCAGCCTCAGCTTCCCAGGTAGCTGGGATTACAGGCGCACACCACCACGCCCAGCTATTTTTTTTTTGGAACTAGGTCTCGCTACGTTGTCCCAAGCGGGACTCAAACCACAATCCCTGGTTCCGGCCGCGTCTTCCTAGACTGCCACTTACAGGTACGAGCATTTTTGATGAATATTTATTGACCTGAGTTGTATTACTTTCTTCCCACTATAATTTATTCTAGGGCCAGCACATTAAACTTCTCAGAAACTACCACAAGTGTGGACATCTATTTTTCAGGTTCCAAGAACACATTATCTTTGCAGTTTTGAAAGACATTATTTGGTATCTGGTTAGTTAAGATGGAGACATTGAAATCTAATCTTAGTTTGGGGTCATAAATGCCTTCTTTAAGAGGCTGATTTTTATATAAGAAGATGAAATGTATATAAATTTGTACATCCTATGTATATAAGGATATTAACAAATAAGAGCATATTTCAGTTTTATGAAGTCCTTGATAAACATGAGTTCATTCTTGTGTTCTTATGATGCAATGCAAAATAAGGTTGTATTTTGTGCAGAGATAGTAAAACTCTTAAAGTTTAATTTGGCCTCAATTACTTGGCAGCCTAGTCAGGAATTAAGCCCTTGTTTCTAGATTCCTCAACTTGGGATGTGGTGGAGGTCTGGGAGAAGAAGCAGAGACTCTAAAGTCATGGGTTCAAATCTCTACTTGAGTCCTTCCCAGTTGTCTCAACTTGGACATGTTCCTTGATGTCTCTGAGTCTCATTTACCTCATGGGTCAGACATTCTTTCATCAAGGGTCAGAGTATTGACCAAATTTACTGTAAGTGCTGACACTGAGCACACAGGGAGTGTCTGTGCTCCTTTCTTCCTGCCTCTGCTTAGGGGGAATCTCCTGGAGCTCTTCTGAGAGAGGACCAACCTTTCTCATTTTTGGGGATTTCGGAGAAAAGAAGTTCCAAAACTAAGAGGAAATGCTATCACAGACTCTTTGGCAATGCATCCTCTGATATTAATTGTGAAATATCTTATAGCACACGGACCAAAGCAATATCTCCACTAAATAATGATGCATGTGTTCACTCTTTTGCCTATCATTGTCTCTGTTTACATCCTTGGAAACAGAAGTTGTGGCATGGATGTTTTTTCCTTCCTGCCAGCTCTTCTTTCTAATACTCTGAACCCACAGGCATAAAAAAAGAGAATTTATTTGGTCTTATTCTTGGTTCATTCTCAAATTTGGGATAGGACCCATACATAAACAGAATACTAAAAGTTTAATTATTTCTTTAAAAAGCAGAGTAGAATAAGTAGAGGGAAATCCAGAGAAGAGATATTTTCTGTAGAGCTGAATGAAGCTAGATAAATCCTGTTACTTAACACATACCTATTGAAAAAAATGATCAAAATGAAGTAATCATAGTTAAGATTTTATTTAAGAATATCTATCAGTTTATTTAGTATCTACTTAGTTCTTGTTTGGTGATAAGCATTTTATATGCTTTGATTTATCTTATGGTAGGGGCACTATTCTGAAGTCATTGATGAGGAGAATAAGACATTCCTAGGATAAGAATTAACAACTCCATCACCTGTGTTCTAGAAAACATAGTTATAATTCATGGACAGCTGCGATATACCAGCCATAGTGATAAATGTTATTCACACATGATCATAACATCCCAGGAAGACACTAGTATCTCCACCTTAGAGGGAAGAAACTAAGATTCTAATTTTTAAAATGACTTATTGAATGCAATCACATATTACTTAAGGATGGGGTTGTGTTCTGTGAAATATGTTGCTAGGTGATGTCATCATTATGTGAACATCATGGAGGGTGCTATACAGACCTGAATGGTATAGTTTGTGTAAAGGCAGTGTGGTTTAGTCTGTTGGGATCAAGGATGTATGTGTAGCCCTTTGCTGACTTAAAAATTCATTGAGCAATTCTTGACAAGGCTTCAACTGTTTAATGACACACTGATGAATGGTACTCATAATTTATATTTTGAGGTTTTATTTATAATTTTATTTAGTTATTGAGTGTTTATATAATTCTATTTTGAGGCTATATTTATAATTTGAGGCTTTAAATTTTGAAAGTAAAAATAAAATTATTTCATTTAAGTGACTGATGCACATGCCAAAAAAAAAAAGAACAAAGTAGTTAAAAGGGTTGATAAGAAAGCCACAATTCCTGATGCCACATCTCCCTACTCTATAGAACTTTCTAGAAACAAACACTTTCAACAGTTTATGTTTTGGGTTCTTTTGTAGATGTGTTCATAAATTTATAAACCATACTTATAGAAATAGCTCTTAATTTTTTCCAAGTTAATATTTTCTTTTCTTTCTTTTTTTTTTTTTTGAGACTTAGTCTTGCTATTTTTGCCCGTGGAACCACAGGCTCTCATTGCCTGGGGTACCACAGACTCAAGCAATCCCC
>PVHY01013836.1:0-40163 GCA_004024945.1 Uropsilus gracilis
AAGGCACTTGCTTATTATGTCTGCAGACTCTGTGTGTGTAATGGTAAATGGTGGAGCAGATGCATAGAGTGACTTTTAAAGATCATAAACACTTCTAACCACTGGACTCCATTGATTTCCCATGATGATCATGAGAAGAAAAAGAAAAGTCATGATGCATCACAAATCCTATGCTTACAATTTGTACATTAGCAATAAAACAGAAACTTTCTATATAACCTACACTATAGGACCATAAGTATAAATTATTATGGTTACATAGAATGACTACCAACATTTATATACCCAGAGTCTCAGTTTTCACTGTTGTCTGAAAATTATTAATAATGTCACTCTTTCATTCTCAAAATTCCCCCAATTTGAACAAATTAAGTATGTGATAACCTCATCATAAAGAAAACTCGACACTTTGCCACAAGTGACAGCATTGCATATAGGAAGATGGATGGAGAAAAATAAATATGTCCTGACAGTCAGATCATTGTCTTCCTCGTTGTGAACATAGCAAAGGGAAAAGACAAATCAATGACTTAAAGATTGAAGATTTGTTGATACATCTTGAATTGGGGTCCCCTGCATGCTGCTGCCTCTGTGCTCTTATTAATTCATGTTGTTGCCATATTTTTCCTAGTAGAGAGAACTTTAAGTTGCCTGTGACATTAATGAAAATATTAGCCAACTTTTATTTTAAAAGCAACTATACCATTTGAAGACTATTAATCTGTCACCAGTATTTTATAGTAACTTATAAAGCTGTTCTTGGGAGTTATTAAAGATCTTGAGTCCTTACACAGAACAAGCTCTTGATTCTCTTGTCTTTACAATAATTGAGCACTTAATGAAGCCAGATATTGAAATCAAAGAGAGAAAAATTTTATATCACTGAGGACAAAATAAACCACCAAAAAGGATCACTATTACACAAAAGGGAATACAGGTGATTCTACAACATGTTAGAGACAAGGATTAAAAAGACAACAAATGTAAAATAAGATTCTAGCTATCTTTAGTGTCTCAAGGAGTTTATTTTGGCAAGTTTTGATAAAACTCATCCATTTACCCATCTTTACAAGTCTTTGAAAGAAAAGGGAAAAGTCATTAACTGTATATTAGCTCTCTAACCTCTATTAACACTAACCTCTAGTTTGATGACCCAAGTACACATTCAAAGATCTAAAAACATATTACCATGAGGTTCTGAGCTTTAATGAGAAAGTGAACAATTGACCTGGCAGAGAGCGAAATGTGTGCTGAAGAGAGGGAAGTTAAGCAACAAAAGTACCCTCAGTTACCTCATTTTCCACCTGACCCCACAAAAAGACAGTGACTGACTGTTAAGAGTTAAGTTTACCACTGTACTACACTGGTGAACAAGACAGCAGGTGGAATTCATGAGTAGAAGCAGTGTGGAAAAAGAAAAAGCATTCACTTTTGAATTCAAAAAGAAAAGATTCTAATAAAATATAGTGAAAAGGAAAAAGGGAGTTGTACAGGTTTACAAAAATAGAATTTACTTAAGGAAATTAAACCACAAAAATTTGGGAGCTGTGAAGGAAACTGTGAGTTATCAGCTAACACCAATCTCTCATTAGGTCCCAGAAGCTAAGACTGTTCTCACAAATAGGGCACTATCCCTTTTCCTCAAAAACTGAAGCCTGGCAATGCACCGAGGCATAGTAGAGAGACACCTCAAAGAAGGAAAAGAACTGACAGCAGCTGATAGCGATAACTAACAAGCCACAAGCACAGTTTGTCCTCACAGAGCCTGAGTTCCTGGGAGAAGACAGCACCTGATCTCTCAGAGAATAAGGTAAGGGGGAAAGACTTAGCAAGTCCTGATCTGGAAATTTTTTGTCCAAACTTACATAGTGTACTAGATATATGTGTAAGGATGCAAGGCAACTCTGAGAGGGGGAAAGTAGGCACATAATGGTTACTCTTTAGAAATTGAAGAATGTAGTAACTGCTCTCCACTGAGACAGATGTCTCTAGTAGGGTCCAGTTGGCATTGGTTCAAGGGATGACTTCTCTGAACCTGTCCCAAAGCCCAGAGGTCTCTCTCTCTCTCTCTCTCTCACACACACACACACACACACACATACATACATACATACATACATACATACATACATACATACATACTGCAGAAGGGAGCAAAAAATCTATGACTTTGGCAGAAAACTCTCTCCATAATCGAGGCTACATCCTGCTGTAGTTTAGTTATCTTTGCAGAAGACCCACAAGAATTTCATAACTTGTTTCAAATAGATTTTAATGTAATTTTGGACAAAATGCACAATTCAATAGAAATTTTGACTTAGGATTAAAATACTAAAGTATGAGTTTATTTCCAGTATTCACTTACTGTGGGTTTTGGGATAAACTTTATGAGTTCTGAATAGATATCATTTTATTTAAGTCTATGGAGTAAATATTATTCTTTTTTGGCATATGAGGGAAATGTATCCAGGGGTTAAGTACTCTAATCACAGTCACATAAAAGTGGTTTTATCTACAATCCTCATAATCTGTCTCATCTTCATTGTGGCTTATTGAATGTAAATTTCTGTAACCCTCTGAGTGGTTACTCCCATTTTGACAATGGTAAAAGGAGATGTGAGAAAATGACACATAGAACATTTCCCATCTGTTCTTTGCAAGATTAGAGTTAAGCATTAAAGTCTATTTTTGAGTGGGAACAAATTATTTACATCACCATCCTCAAGAAAAGATGTTGAGATTACAGTTATATTGTTAGAATCTAACAATTTTTTTTTCATTTAAAGATCTATGAATACCCATTTAAGTGAATTTCTTAGTTTTCTTTCCTACCTATTTTCATAATGTTTTCATATTTGGAGACTCAAGTCATGGTCCTGACCACAGAATGTTTTAAATTCCAAAAGATAACCAAGTGCAAGGTTAACTTTTTCATAAATCAAGAATTCCCTTAGATCTATAGTTTGTGCATCAAAACAATACCTAAGTTCTATCTGTATAAAATGGGTGTTATTTTAATATGTATGTATATGTAAGTAAGTAGGTGGGTATGTATTCACATACAAGCTTACTAGGGGAAGGGACAGTGAACTAAATAGAAAATCAAAGTTGAACAATATAAGAAAATATTGACATCAAATAGTTGGAATTGAAATAACTTTTCTGAACATCCGTGGCGCTCAGATGAATTTCAGGAGAGCTACCTTTAAAATGAGGACACTGCAGCCTTGGAAAAGGGCTACTAAAAACCTATACCATTAAAGCCTAAAAACAAGCATGAAAAAGTTAATTCATCAGTAAATTAAATACATACCAGAAAAAAACACAAAACCTCTAAGACTACAGACTGCCAGTAATATAGTAATTATAATGTCACCCATATAGTAAAAAAACTATTTAGATATTGCAAAAAGAAAAGGTGGGGAGGAAAAATTAGAATTGGAGGGGAAAATTAGAATTGATTTAACAAAGAATTTGGAATTAAAAATAAATTTTAAATGCAGTTGTAAATACACTCAAGCATGAAAAAAGCAAGAGACAAACATAATAAGTGAAAAGATTTAGTTTCTCATCAAATAAATGGAAAGCATAAGAAAGCTCAAAAGAAATTTGAAGTTAAAAATAAAATATGTGGTGTGGAATGAAAAATTCACTCAGAAGTCAAATCAGATCTACAGAAAAAGAGATGCATTTAAAGATTAGAAAGCAGAAACTATACAAAGTAAAGTGCAGAATTATATATGAATCTCAAAAAAACTATGTTGAGCAAAATAATGAGACAAAACTATAGATACTGTACTCTTTCATTTATATAGATAGTAAATATATGATGTTAGATACCGGGGGGGGAATTCTCATATATCTAGAGAAAGAAGATTAACAAGGGTAGGGCTGAGAAACTATAGGGTACTATCAATGATCTATGATCTTGATGGGTGTGTTGGTTATTACTACACATGTGTCATAACTCATCAAACTGTGCTCAAGCTCCATACATTTCACTGCATGTAAATAAAACCTTATAGAAGTATGATAAAGTCATTTCAGGGACATGGAAGTGGTTACAAATGGGTCTTAAAGAGGCAGAGTGTTTTGATAATTTCTGAGCAACATGCACTTTCATGAGGAATTTTTATTACCCATTTGTCAAAAGAAGTGAGTCTAATATCAAACTAAAGATTCTGGTAGGTGGGGCATGCCTCTGAAGCAGTTATGTAGTTTCCAAACAGATGAGGGACAGGGTGTGGGGATAAGTGAAGTAGGGCTTTGAAATCTCCATATGCTCCCTACTTGGGGAGGGGGCTCCCCAGAAGTCTAAGAGGGAATGTGGCATCAGATTGACATCCAGCTGGAAGGAAGCTCTCATATTTTTTGAAGAAATTCATTCCTACATAGAGAATTTCTGCCATCACTCCCATCTCTTAGTCATATTTTCTTCTTCAAGGCTTCTTTGGTCAGTCAGTCTTGTACAATGATGTCCTCAGTCCCTAACTTTTCCCTTTGCAATGACATCTCAACTCCAGGAATATTGTAGCTTAATGGGCCAGATTCTCATCCTCTATAATAACTCTGGGGGGCTCCGGGCTGGAAGGGAGCCCATTTTAGCAGTGCTGATAACTGCAAATGTTTGTCCAAATGCCTGGGCCAATTTTGGGGCTCCCACATAATGTGGGTGGCCAAAATACATTCTTCTGTGGTTTCTCAGCCAACTGACTGCATGATTTCCCTCAGAGTTATTTCCCTAGTGACCCTGAATCGGACACATCCAGACGAAGCTACTGTAAATAACTACAGTTGGTCTTGTCTGCTGGCAGCAACGCAGTTAGCAGTGACTCCAGGAATACTACAGTGTGGGATAGAGATCTCTTGACACCTCTGATCAATTAGTCATAGTTTCTGGGCTGTATTATTGACCATAATGGATCAGATTTAAAACAAAGGAGATCTGATTTCCATTTGCCAAGAGGCAAAATGGTGGAGACAATGACAGGAAAATAAGCAACCCATTTGTACCACTCGTTCTATGAAGAGAGCAGAGGACCTGGTTAAGAAAAGGCTTGAATTCTAGTTCTCTTACTGGCTTGTAACTTGAGGAAGAATTGATCCTTGTGGGTTTTGCCCAGGACTGAAAAGGTATAAAATAAATACCACTCTGTTAATAGTGGGAATCATTAAATCTGTATGTGTCTCTTCTTAGGTAGGCTCATACTTTCCTGATTTCTCTCTCACCCTGTAATACTCATGAAGTGTAGAAAATAAAAAAAATGCAGACAAACAACTATTAAAAAAAGCGCACATTCTTAGCAATTGTCACATTATTACTAGGCAAGTTGAGGGGCAACTTGGGGCCCCCAAATCTACCTACTCTAATTGAGTTCTGCCAACCACCTCATCAAGACAAAACATATTGTATTATGAAGATTGTTATCACCCATGGCTGTGTTCACAGGCAAAGTCAACAATAAATGTTCTAATATTGAGTGAACTATTATAGATATTCTACTATTTCAGCAAAATGTGACTGATCAAAGTAACACAGAGAAGCTTTATTTTTTTCTTATTTTTTTAATTTTAACTATACAGCTTAGAACGTATAAATAAAAGAAAATTAGGATACAACAAGATATCAGTATGCAAATTAGGATACAAGATATCAATATGACAAATATTACAAGTTTTAAAACTTTAAGACAACTTGAAATTTGGATACAATAATACAAGTACCAAATGGGGATGTTCTCCAATATCCTAGTTAGGAGATTTTTTTTTTTAATATTTAAAAAAAAATTTTTTGTGGGAAGAAAGGAGCTTTAAATAGGAGTAAACATAAAGCAAAATGACTCAAAGTCAACAAAGGAAAAGAGAAAGAGAGACACAAGGAAATGTCTCCATTCCCACCAGATATTACCAGAGGATCTGGGGAATTATCACATTCCAGGTCTCTAATCACAAGAGAGTACAGACAGTATTTCCCTGATCCTGAAATTGAAGCCACACTAAGTGTAGATAGCCTCTCAATTAAAATTCCCCTTTAAGCCAATATTGAAGTTATGACATTGGTGAGGTTTGAAGTCCTACTATATTTAGTTTACCTCCCATTTAACATTAGTTTAAATGTGGTTCAAGCGATTTAACCAGAAAGCCTTGTTTTCCACAGGAGCATAAAAAAGCAGGAGGCAATTGTAACCACTGAGCTTCTCACTCTCCTTCTACAAAGAAATGCAAAAGCCCACAGGGAATGTCTTTGTACTTCATACTGCTGATGCATGAGCCTTGCTAGGCATGGGAAAATATTATCACTTCATACAATCACAGACACACAGCTATCGGAGAGCTTTCAAACTTCCAGAACTCCAGGAAGACATTCCTGAAAGATTATTTTCTTGGAGAGCCTTAAGTAAAATGAAACATTAATGTAGGCTGTATTTTAAAAAGTAATCTTTCAGAAATCTCTTTCAGTGAGCTTCATATGCTCGATTGTATCTTGATAGAAAATGGGTGCGTAGGAGAGCAAGAGCCTAGAAAGGCAGTTTGAGTCATGGGATAGAGAATTTTAAATACCATATAAATGTATGCTTGCTAAATACTTTCATTTTTTTCAAACACTTACTGAGCACTTAATACAAAGCAGTATGTTCAGGTGCTAAGGACCTGGTAGGAGACAAGTTTCACTAAGATCCTGGTCTGCTGAAACACACCATCCATTGATGATACTCTGAGAGGGTTGAAAAGAAAATACCAAATTTGAAGGTATAAAGTACAAAGGATGGTTACAGAAAAATCTACAGGCAAATAGAAGCCATAAACACACTTTCAGCAGAGAAATAAAAGAGAAATGTTTAGCACTTTGGAAGTGGTTATTATATCCATTCTCCTTGCTCCAAATTCAGAAAGTGACACAGGACGCGGACAAATAAAGATGGAAGTTTCAGCTTTATCACTGACAAATCTTCACTGAAGAAGGAATTCAACCTGATCCTCTTATGGGGTTCCCTAAGATCCCAAGGTCCATCCAATCTGGACTTAGGATAACAATATTGACCCCAGGATGCAATGTTAATACAGAGCACTTGAATGGAAAATAATGATGCCTTTTTTTTAAGCAAAATAGGAAGATTATTAATCAGCACCCTTGATGGAATAGAGTATATGGCTTCTGGGGAATGTTGGTTGTTCAGTTTTATTGCCCTGTGGAAAGTTTGTTTCTATCTTTGAGCCTGAAGCCTTATCATCCAAATGAATATATTTGCTCAAATGGCTAACCCCATTACACTCCAAATGGGATTGTGGGTAGTGAATAGCAACCCAAATCCCAGAATTTGGCCATCAGGATGTAAAGTGGTCTTAGGCGCCAGACTTAAGCTCTGTCTCCAAAGCCAGAATCTGAAGTCCTACATCAACACACCCTTGGGAGTTTCCAAATTGGCAACTTCCCATGGAAAACCCTTGTAAACAAGACTTCAGGCTCTTTATAGAATCAACAATCTGTCTTTGTATGTGTGTGTGTTTGTGTAGATGTGCATATATGGTAATGATCAAGAGCTCAATTCTCAGATCAAAAGACTTGCCTTTGACCCATGGTATGCTAGTCACATAGTGATGAGAATTTAAATAGCTGCTTGAATCTCTCATCCTCAGTGTCCACATCATTAAAATAAGGATAATACCTTTCTGATTTATACAACGCTAAAATTACATAATGGAAAACTCTCACCCCAAATCCTGGCACAAAATTTATACCACATGACTCTGCCTACCAACAGGTAGGGTCAGAGTTGGCTTCCAACAATCTTATCACCTAAGTTTCTCCACTTACACTAGATAGCACAATGAAATCCAAACAAACAAGTATTTGCAAAAAATTCAGTTAAACAAAGAGGAAATTTCAGGCAAACAAATATGCATTCTCTACCTGGTAGCGAGGTTATGAGGAAAAAAATTCTTGTAATTTCCTATATTTAAAAGTTTTCTCTTTTTTATTTTTCAAATTGAATAATTTGGCAAAAATTTAAACTATTACCAAAAACACTACCTAAATAATGGAAGAATAGTAGCATTTATATTGTAACTGTCTGGCTCTTTCTGGTTGGGGTTTGGGGTTCTTTTCTACTTTCCTCCTCAGACAAAGATTCAATGTACAATTTTTGCTTCTTTAGAGCAATGTCTTCTCTGTTCCCCTGCATAGCCCCATCATCTATCTTCCTCAGTTCGTTTTCTAGGCAGGGAAGCAAGTGTACATTATTTGAAATATGCATATTATAATTTGGTCTCATGCTTCAGCTGATCAAGGGAAAATGTTAGTGGTAGTTTTTTTCATCCTGTGCCTTCAATTGATACATGGTTCTAATTGGACCTTAAGCCTGAATACTTACAAATTCTGCTTTAAACTACAATATCCCTCTATGCTGTGTCTTATACTGATTTACTAGAACTCAGAAATGTTTCTATCAATAAGAAAAAGTAAGAATAAGCTTGCATTTCCACCAGCAGTGTTAAACTGTTCCTTTTTCTCCAAATCCTTGCCAGCACTTGTTATCAATATATATATATCTATATATATAGATAGATATATTGATGTTATCAATATATCTATCTATATATATAGATATATATGTATGTATATATGTAGGCTACTCTTACTGCCATGAAGTCATAATTTATTGTGATTTTGATTTGCCTTTTCCTGATTAAAAGTGATGCTGAGCATATAGATGTTAGCCATTTGTATTTCCTCTTTGGAGAGATGTTGTTTAAATTCTATCCTTTTTTTTATGTAGCTGTTTGCTTTGTTTTTGTTGAATCATATGAGTTCTTTGTATATCTTTGATATCAGTTCATGATTAGTTGTACGGAGAGCTAAAGTTTTTCCCATTCGGTTGGGTGTCTCATTGTTTTAGTTATTATATCTTTTGCTGTTCATAGGCTTTTTAGAGGTGTATGTAAAGCTATGTGAAGGTTCCTCAAACTACTAAAAATGGAGCTACCAATTGATTCAGTGATTCCACTTCTGGGAATCTACCCAAAGGATACAAAAATACTAATTTGAAAGGAAACCTGCACTCCTATGTTTATTACAGCATTATTTCTAATATCTAGGCTATGGATCCAAACCAAATGCCCCCAAACAGACAAGTGGATCAAAAACTTATTGTACATTTAAACAATAGAGTACTAGTCAGTGATCAAAAAAGACAAACTTGCAGCAACATGGATGGAGCTTGAACGAATTATGCTAGCTGAAATTAGAAAGAAAAAGATAAATACTATATGGTCTCACTTATATGTGGGGTATGGAGAAGCCGAACAAAAGGACAACAAAAAGTTTAAACTAGCAAGTTAATAACAGAACTAAAGCATACAGCAAGAGAGAGGGAGAGAGAGAGGGAAAAATCAGCGGAGGGATGAGCACAAGGGATGAGGGTTATTCATATGTGATGTAGTTGTTATAAAACTTTGGAGTATACAATGATGTAAGAAAAATATATGTATAGTCAATTAAATCAAAAAGGAAAATATCTTTCCAGGAACAGGAACTGTAATCTATGTCTCCTGATTTCAGGAAAATCTGAAATCAGGAAAGCTATGGAATTAATTATTTTACTATTCAGGGATTCACTGGGAGAACCATGTTAAGTAACTAAATCTTCATAGTAAATTCACCTGTTGGATTTTGAGCAAAGCACTTTCAGTGAGATGAAAAGACACAGCATAATCAAGTCAAGAGCCTAACTCTACCTCATGTTTTTTCTAGAGATCTGATTATTTTCAATAATATTCTCATAACCAATTCTTTGAGTATATAAAGTTTTATATCAAATAATTCTGGGGTTTTTTTTTTAGTATGTTTGAACATAGAATTTATAAACAATGAGGAAAGATATGGAACTCTTGTCTGGAGTTTTTCACTAAACAATACCTATCTTAAATAATCCAATTTAATAATGTGTAAAATGAGGGGTTAAAAAAAGTCAGAAAGGCCTTTACAACTCAAACATGGTTCAGTGGAATCTTTATTTTGAATGACACATGAGCAAGGGTTAAAATTAAAATAGCATGTTTGATTTAGAGACTCATGAAGCAAGCTTTGGGATAGACCTCAAGAATTATCTAGGGATCATAAAATTTAACCTTGGCATTGCAAGATGACATATTTTTTTAAAAAAGGAAACATTATACAATAAATGTAGCCATGAATTCTTAAAATAAAAAGCATATGAGAAGGATAATTTTTCTTCTCTATTATTTTGCTTCTGAAAAATATCAGGATGGAGGGGGGAAATACTTATTATCTCAGAAAGAGAACTATCTTTTTATCCTATACTTTCTACTTTAATGGATATTCTACTAAATATTTCACTATTTTAATTTGATTATGAGGTGGATATCATTATTCTCATGTAATTTATCAGGAAAGTTGAGTTTAGAGATGTAATGTAATATGTACAAACATCTAAGTTACATGCATTGCCTTGAAATGTAATTTCAAGGAAGTTGAATTTGAAAAATATCAAACCCAGATCTATTTGACTCTAAAATCCATATTCATTTCACTCTATAATTCATCTTAGATGAGGCAGAGTTCATTGCATTTTATGTTATCTGATGTTCATTTTCCTTTATAAATATAATACAGTTCATGAGGAAAGTAGTCTATTTAACAAATATTCAACTTTCCTAACTTTAAAGGAATTTTTTTCAATGAAAGCTACTCAGAGTCACACTGAAATTTCCTATCATTTAACACATCATAATTTATCACTATGATAGTTTTCGAATCTCATAGTTATTTCAAGTGTTATGGTAAAGAACCATAAATGGCACAAAGTCAAATGCCTTGACTCTATATATATTACATATATATATTAATGGGGTCCCATATTTATTACTCTTTTTGGTATATTCTAATAGTTCAAAATTTATAGTGCTCAAAATGTATCTTTGGTTATAAGTGAACTTAAAGTTGATTTTTTTAACAAGCCTCTTAAGCTTATGTTAACTTATCTTAGGTATGTGATTACTGAAAGCATTGGGAATTTAAGTAAAATCTAACCCTACTTGGAATTATAAAAGACAACAGATATTAAAATGGAGACTATAAAATTCTTAAACCTACATCTGAAATGTAATAAATTATTATATTAATATGCTTAAATTGAAAATTTTGAGGATTAACTTCTGATTTTATTGATATGGTTGCCCTTGAACATGTGGGAGTCCATAATTAAATTAATTGTAAGCATATATACAAAAACATGAAAAAATTATGCCCATATTCTTTATAGTTCACAGAGAAACTGAAGAACTTTAAAAAAGAACTTAAAAATAGAATAAAATCTACTGTCTATTCTATTGACAGTTGACTTTTTATGAGAAATAATGGAACCCAGAGGTAATGGAATACTATCTTTAATGAGTCGAAACAAAAATGACTGGATATGAAGTCCATTTTCAGCAGAACATCATAAAGAAAAGAAAATTGGGACTATATCCTAAAAATTAATAGCAGAGATATTAATAATGACTAATGGGTATCTTAGATATTATGATTTTCACAAATACATTTACAAATGAAAATTTACGGTAATAAACAATTTTACACAGCAGGACATAAAATGCCTGAGCAAGTTGAAATCTTGCTATCAAAATATTCAATGTTGAAATTGTTTAATGACCTTTACATTTTCGTTAAGACATTATCTACAATTCTTACCGTAAATTGTAAAGAGACATGAAAAAGACAATGAAATAGTAGAGTATACTGCATTTGAAGACATTAGAAATACTAAGAAAGTGTTTTGGTTTTGTTAAAAACTTGTCAAAATTAGTTTCAATAGTGCGTATCTTCTATTGTACAATTTTTATGTATAACATCTTTGCTAGGCATTGTCAAGTCACAATCCTCATCTCACTTCTAACTCAGGATCAGCTTCCAACATTTTCTCTTTTGTGCTTGTAGTGTCATGCAACATCCCCCCAAATAATGTTTTCAGGACAAAAATTGAGGGTTATTTACCACCAATACTCAGACATTAGATGTGGTATCTCAACTGCATTCAGAGTAAGGTTTTTATTGATCACTCAGTATAGTGGACAGGGTTGGAATGGACAACTACTGTATTTCCCAGAAAAAGTCAACACTGTTAAAATTTGGGGAAAAGTCTTCCATAAGCAAGATGAAAATCTTCAGAAGTTTTAGCATTGAATGTGAGATATTAAATAAAAATTCTTCACTCCACAGAAAACTTGATTGATATTAAACAGCTTTTCATTTTTCATTTGAAAATGTATTTAGCAGTAATTTTCCTAAGACACTAAGCACAGATTACTTGCTGTAATAGTAACCAAAACACCTACCCAAGAATAACAGTTTCTTTTTCTGCATATTTTAAGGAAAAGGAAAAGAGAATTACCTTTCTTTAATTACTATTTATGTAGGAAACATTGGCAGGTAAGATAGGAAGGAGCATATCCCCCCCCTCCTCTCATAAACATATTTGCACACACGTGTTATATACATATATTTACAATACATAGAGATTAACAAATACTTAAGTTCAACACAACCCTTTGAAGATGAAGAATTATCAAATTCATTTTACAATAGAGGAAATTAAGAATTAGAAATCAAGCATTTAGCTCTTGACCGAGGGCCATACCATTACACAATGGACAATCCAAGATTCAGACCTAGTATCTCTCTAAAACTAGTCCCTCTGCCCTTTATTCTGTCCCATCCTATTGGTTAGGTCAACTGATTTCTCAGTTACAAGCAATGTAGAATGATAGAAAACCCAAACATTCCTAAACTTACACATCAGAATCTTCTAGCATAAGGAGCAGCAAACATTTTCTTCAAAAGGTAAGACAGTAAGCATTCTAGTCTGTTGGAACTATGCCTGTCTTTGTAAGAAAATAGCCATATGCAACATAAATGAACAAGCATGGTTATGTTCAAATAAAACTCTTCATGGACACTGAAATTTTAATTTCAAGTAATTCACAGACACCATGAAATACTATTCTTCTTACAACTTTCCCCAAATATCTAAAAACTTAGAAAACATTCTTAATGCATGGGCCATACAAAAAGACAGCAGGTCAGATTTGGCTCACAATCCATAGTATGTCTCAACCCCTGCTCTAGTAAAAGCTGACAGAAAGGCATTGGCCTCAGTCCAGAATGTGGAGAATCAAAGCAGTCTTCGCTGGTAAGACAGTTGAGTGAAATCTGGACTATAGCCTATTGGAAAGAAACCATTTTAATGAATAGCCTCCCTTTGTCTGTGTCTGGCAAGGTTGTTTGCTGATAGGCATGCTCTTTGGATTAAATTTAGCAGTAGGAGAGTAAACACGCTAGACACTGGTTCATTAGCTTCACAATGAGAATCTCTTGGCATCAAGGATTTAACAGTCTAAAAATGGCCTCTGGCTATAAAGAATGAGAATTCAGTTTTTAATCCTAAATTCTTCTGGAAAACCAAAATGTCTGTCTGCAGAAACATAATTGAGAAATCACTTGTCAAAGAGAAATGTTTCTGGAGACAATGTGAAATTCATGAAAATGAAAGTTTAACAGGTATGGGCATATCCTGAGCTTCTGGGGATTTAAGAGGAGATAGACTAATTTTCTAAACGGGTTAGAGGATTAGGGGGAGGTACCTCATCAAAACAAATTCCTCCATGGTTTTCAACCCTTTCAGTTCTAATTCAAACAAAACTTGATGCTAAAGATTCAAACCCTGTAAGAGTTATAGTAGGGAAATAGTCATAATTTAAGGCTACCAGCTAGTTCATAGTACAAAAGTTTTGACATGGAGTTGTTACATGAATTCCCAGATTCTAGTTAAGATTTTACCTGCTAAATAAGAACATCTACCAAGGAAATACTGAGATTTGATATTTCTAAAATTATATTCCAGGGTGCAAACCAGTTTTCATTCAACAGCCACTAAGAAGAACCACACTGATGTGGAATGGGAAGTTATTCATGCAAACCAGACCATACTAGCCTTAAATATCCCTATTATCCATTCAAAAAATATTTGATCATTATGTACTAGTACAAACATGCAAATAGATAACATTTTATTAGCGAAACTCAAATAGCTAATTTTCTTGTATTCAGTGAATGAATTCACATTCTCTAAATTACACGAGTGAATCAGTGACTTCTTAACAAAGAAGTGTTATTCACACTGGATATTTGGCAATATATGATATCTATCAACACTGGCATGATGCCTCTTCTTATTGTTCCTATAATTTGGAGCAACTATTGAATACTGTCCTTGTGCCAGAAACTCATTTTCCCTGATAGAAGTGCTAATATTATTCCGGTTTTTGAAGGCAAGTAAGACTGAGAAGATATGCAAATTGGTCTACATTTCACAGATGAAACCAAATTAACACTAAATCCCATTTCTGTTTGATTTAAATGTCTATGAACTTGGGTACTCAACGTAGCATCTCAATCCACAAGCTGGCAACTCCTCACTGGAGAACTGCTAAGAATGACCATATACCAAAGTAAGTTGATTTTCTTTCAAACAACCTTTTCATTCCCTTTTCTACTTCAGGTCATTTCTGGGGTAATGGGTAAACCTCAGAGACATATTCAAATCTAAAATCCAGGAGAATAAAATCAGCTGGATTAGCCTATAGATAATCAAGCCTCCAGATGCCTTCCCTTTTACCTTCTTCTACTCTCATAGGAACTATGTACTGCCTCTGTTTGGCAATTTTCATTCTTGCCCTGACCTTACCACACCTTCCAATTTGCTGCCTCTTGGAGTTCAAGTCTTTCTTTGGGGAAGTAGAGTAACAGTGAGAGAGAATAAGGATGAGGAACAATGACACATTATGCACATAGTCAAGAATTTTCCAAGAAAGATGCAAACTTGTGGGTTAGCCAAACATGCAATACATTTTGAAAGCAAACTGTGTTTTATGTTGAGGGTGGAGTGTGTAGGAGAAAGCTATAAATGTCTTCTCTGTTCGCAGACATTTTTTTCCAGAAATAAGCTCATTCTTGCACAGAGAATAATTTGATTAACTGGGTGGGGTCAACATACCCAACTACAGATAAGTTAGGCACCAAAGAGTATAAAATTTCAGCCAAACACAATATTCAGTGCAGTTTTAATAAAAAATAAACTTGCAAATACCATTTCCTATTTCAATTTATATCCTCTGAGTAAGTTTTTTTCTTATTTGTTATATGGAATCTACGTGATTATGTTTGCACATTTTATGCACTTGAATCAATCATTAATGGAAAAAGAAACAGCCTTCATCAAGATAGTTAATAATGCTCCAATCACTCAGCAAGAACTAACTAGGTAAAATAAAGCCACAAATGTGTAAACCATAGCCTGTTTAGATAGGTTTTGTTTTGGGGTTTTTTGTTTGTTTGTTTTGTTGTTGTTGTTGTTGTTGTTGAGACTAGGTCTCGCTATGCTGCCCGGATTAGTCCTGATCCTGAGATCCCCAGCCTCAACCTCCCAGGTAGCTGGGATTATAGGCACCCACCGCCACACCTGGCTGCTTTTTCAAGACCAGGTCTCACAATGTTGCCTGGGGTAGTCTTGAACCTGCAAATTCAAGCAATCTCAGGCCTCTTGCCTCCCAGTGCATGGACTACAGATGAGTGCTACCTTGCCTGGCTGATTATAGACAGGTTTTTAAAGGGTACAAATTTACTGTTTTTCAATTTGAGATTCTAATATTTCAAAATGAAGTTTGGGGTTCAAAAAACTCTCACATGATGTGACAACTTTCAGCTGTAACTCAAAGACTGACCTGTCAGTCTAATCCAGTTTAGTATTATGCCTATATCAGTTAACAAGTACATCCTATTCCAGGCCCTTGAAGAATTGGAATTGCAGCCACCGCTGCCAAAAAAGTAAGCCATTAAACTCAGTGTAAGGAGGGAAGAGAAGTCTTCAGAATTTTAGAGGAGGCTTAAGAAGTTTCCCATCAATTGTTTCTTCCCATCTCTGTTCTTGCCATATTAATTCCTCCTTTGTCAGAGTTACTTCAATAAAGTGGGTCATTTCCTTAAGTATGATAGGAAAAGACTGAGAATATCTTTAGATAAATTGAATCAACTGAAAATATAAGCAAACTTAAATATCTATTCTACAATCCAAGTATATATGTCAAGGATTATTGAATATTCTTCAATTTGTAGTATTGGCTTACAGTGGCAGAGATGAGTTTAAATGACTACTAAGAACCTTTGGAGATTGTCTTAACACTAGAAAGTGTTAACTTGCATAAAAAGAAAGTATCAAAGCAATTGTTTGAAAACTTTCTAAAAGCAGAAATGTTTTTCTTAGAGACACTAATGCACTCCAAAATGCCAAACACAAGCCACTTTGCTTCAGTAGGAGAAAGGATTCCCACCTCCTTTGAAACCCATGTACTACTCTTAGGACAGAGGAAATAAAAGCATAAGAGCCATGGGAAAAGATTATATGTTTTACATTTAGATCACACTCAGTTCTAAATATCTATAATTCAATACACTGGGTAAACATCTGTTTTAAAAAAGAAAAGTTATAACAGGCATGTCAGAAATATGGAGGATCACAGGAGACTACTACAAATATCGGTATGTCAATAAACTGTACAACCTAGAAGAAATAGACACATTTTCTTAAGACCATATTAGGAAGAAGTAGAAAATTTCATCAGACCAATTTTAATCATGGACAGTGAAACAATAATCAGTTCTCAAAAAAACATAACATAGAAACATATGGTTTCACTAGTAAATTCCATCAAACCATCAAAGACAAACTAATACCTATTCTTCTCAAACTCTTCAAAAACTATTGAAGATGGGAATGTTTCCAAACATATTTCATGAGGTCAATGTTATTCTGATATAGAAAAGCAGACAAAAATATCACACAAAAAGAGAAATATAGACCAATACCCCTTACAAACAGAGATACAAAAATTCTCAATAAAATATTACCAAGTCAATTCAATACTGTATTAAAAGAATCATACACCATGACTAATAAGGACAATTCCAGGGATACAAGGATGGTTCAACATATGCAAATCAATCAGTGCAATTCACCACATTAACAGAAAGAAAAAAATCATGATCATATCATTAGATGCAGAGTTATAACAGCCATAGGTAAAAGTGTGAACATATACATATACATTTGCAACATGTACAGTGTTGCAAACCAACACTACCTCTGTAACATAGTCAAACAATAATACAGAGAGAAAAGAGGCATAAACCTATCCCCTTCAATAGTATACAATGTTGTAAATCAGTGTTACCTTAATTACAAAAACAAATTTTCAAAACAGTTTAAAAACAAACCAAATATCTGTTTCTCAAAAAGTCTTCTTATTACCTAAATCACCTTAGGCAGGTAACAATGTCTCTGAGCTATTTCCTTAATAAAATAAATATAGTAAAACCTGACTGTAAGATAAATGCACACATACTCATACACACACTCACACTTCTGTGTGTATATGCACTGTGCGTATTTGTGGTTCACTCCTTATGATTCTGTCCCCTGATAGCAAAGTAACACAAGACATTTGCTGATGCTAGGAAAATCATTTCCAGGAGCTAAAGTAAAGTCCCACCTTTTCTGGGCTGCTGAACTAACAGGATGCAGAAGACCCAGAGCTACTTTCAAGCAACTTTACTGTGATGTGAGAAAAGGCTACCAGAGAATGATATCTGTAGCAATCAAAGCAGATAAGAGGAACACTTGAGTATCTGAGTCCAGCCATATTAGACTTTGTACAAACCAGTACATTTTCTTAATTTTAAAGGCTATTCATTTTGTGTTTGCCATTTGTAGCCAAAAGAGAATTGATTGCAAGATCTTAATGATGAAGTGGCTCTAAAGAGTGAATTAGAGCATGCAGATGAAGAATATATATAAATTAAGTCTCGTTATTTTCTTCATATTAGCATTTCAGGACATTCCATCACCTGTATCCAAAGAAAATTTTCATCTCTTACCATCAAATTTTAAAAATATTACCAGTTTTGATTCAAGATGTGCTAAACAACATATCTACCACATAATTATGCTTTTTGCTCACAATTTACTTTATTACTTTACTTTAATATCTGTTTGTCTTTGATGTCTAACTATGTATAAACAGCAGAAGTTCACTCAATACACTGTATTAAAATTCACTATCAATTTTGCTACCAACAAGTCACACATATCAGATGACTGAAATGCTTTGGATTTCTTTTGTTTTGGTGAATGCCAAAGCCTTTTGGATTTCTAGACCATGCAATTTTGTATTATCAGAATTCCACTACTTCTGTAAATATAGAAATGGACAAGATCAGGAAGAAGAAAAAAAGGAGTAAGATAGTTTGTGTTACATTAGGGGGGAGTAATGAAGAATACTTTGACTACAGCAAAGCAGTGACATAAGAGACATGAGACTTCCAAATTTTAAGAGAAACCATGGGAAAATTTCCATAGGATGTGAAGTAAAGACGTTCTTTAGAATGGCAAGACTGAGTCCAAAAGAAAAAATATTTTCAATGAATGGCCTGTCAAATAGACCCACACCCATATATTTTTTTTAATTTCTTATACATACATAGCTAAACCTGAGTGTCAAACCAGCCTCTGCCCTGGCCTTTAATTATAAGTGTCAATAGGCTCTGTGTGTTAAGAGATAAAGACAATAACTCTGCATTCTCCATATAATCCAACTCCATGAATGGGACACAATGGCTATAGCACTGACATAACCATGTGAATAAACGAAGAAAAGATTCAGGGGTTATCTGTCCTGACCTGTCCTGTACCTGGTAAACTCAGGTTGCCCTCCATTTCTATCTTCTTTATTTCTGATCTTCCATTTCCCTTTTCTTAAATAAACTTGTCTCTTTCACCCTCCCCCCATGCCTCACCCCCAAAAATTAAAGAAAAGATTCAGAAGTCAAAGGGAACAGAGAAGACAATGGAGGCAGGTTGTTTCTTGTTCTCATCTCCTCTACAAGGTCTGGGGTGATGCAGCTGTACCTTTTTCTGGTGATTCATTTTCACCCTATCTACCCACCATGGTTCCTAACACCTACACACACACCTGATATTTTGAGGGCTGGCAAATAGCCGTAAGGAACAAAGTTGAATTCACTGAACTGACACTGTAGTGAGTAAAACCAGGTGTAAATCGTTCTCCCATCAGAAGTGAAAACTAGAGCCCATGTCCTTTGCAAAGGTGCTATAGGCCTTTGTGCCATCTTGGCCTCTAAGCAGTGTCCAGGGAAACTGATCACCTGCAAGGCTCTGTCCTAGATGCCACTACATGGGAGAGAGCAGGGCTGGGATGAGCTGAGTTTCATCACATCAAGAAAATTAGTTTGAAATGAACATAGCATGAATTGATGCCTAAAGGATGCAGGGTAAATGTGCACCTGTTCCGACCACAGGCAGATGTGAGCAGAAATGACCTCCACTGTGGCTAACTAGGCACTGAAGCCACTGGATCCAGACAAGGGCTGGAACTCAAATGGCTGGGTTTCCTTTTCCAGTTCAGCAGATGGTTGTCTGTCGACAGGTCCCTCTCCTTTCCAAACAAGTTGGGCATGAATTGAATTCATTTAAAAATCAAGAGCAAAAATAACTCAAGTTTTGCTTAGCTATGATTTCCAAATTATATATATTCTGTCTCACTTAACAATTTAAACTCCAAAAATTAAATAAGACTATCATTAAGGGAATATTTATTTGAGGGGTGTTTGATCCAGTTCTCACAGATGACAATAATAATAAAGATGATAATGACTATAAGGTTAACATTTTTAGGACTCCACTGTGTGCCAGAAACTATTTTCAAATATAGTATCCTAGCTAAATGTCATAGCCATCGCATTGTTATAATCTATTATGACCTCCATTGCACACGTGCAGAAACTGATGTACAACTATAAAGTAGTAGAACTGGAATTTGAAAAGAAGTGAATAGTCTAGTTGCAATAGAAAAAATAGTAACTGCACAGTGCTGTAGGATTCTTATGTTTGCCCAGCCTCAAGCCCAGAACCATCTACCCTTCTACTACTCAAGACTACCTACCCCAAGTAGAAAGATATCATATGTTAGTAAGGAATGGAAACAATGACTTCATTCCATATGCAAGATGAATTAATAAGCTCATGAAATAATGAATAATTAAATACCACCATAGGCAACATCTCTGTTTGCCTAAAAGGGCCTGCCTTTAGAGACTGCTAACCGGATAATCCCCTTCCCTACCAGGACCTATTAAAAAGCAATTTAGTATATTCCGAGCATTAAAGATGACTTCAGAGAGGTGTTATTTTTAAATCCTTGGCAAATATAGAATGGAAATCATGTCATGTGCTGCATACAAATCTGGGTTGTGTTTCCTGGGTGACCTATACAAACCACTGCCCCAAATAGGAAGGAAAATTACCACCTCGTCAAATCATATTTCTCCCCACACCCCACTGATTCATGCCTGCAAATGTCAGCTCTACAAACTCTTCTGCTCTGGGTCTTGAAGCCACAGATCACATGGTTCCTCAGTGCTGTCAGCACCTTTTCTTGGTCACAAGTAGGCTTCTCATGCTTTCTCTTTCCCAACAGCTCCTTGAGTCCTTCTTCAAAGATACCTGTCACATCCAGACAGGTATTCTACTCTCTCATCCCTCCAGTTACTTACCTCTAGTGTGTATCCCTTAGTATTCATTCTAGTACTCCATCAATCCTTCCCATAGTGGCTTTTACATATAAGAAGTGTTAAATTCTCCAATGAGCCCAAAGGGCCAGTTGACTTACAGTCTCTTGGCAATCCATTCTGGCAGCAAAGTTGCCTGAGGACTTATAAGGTTAATGCCTGTGTGTCTCCGAGTCTCTCCAGTTCTCCTAAGATGAGGATAGTCCCATGAGTGTCACTGACTGTATGGATAGAGACTGGATTCATTTGCACACAATGATCCCCTGCATAGCAATGCAAGTGAAAAGACAAAATCGTAGTGCATCAGCTGGATACTATAGCCTTGGCAGCCCTGGTTTATTCTAACATACTCCTATGAGACTGCTTTCTTTATTGAGGATGGTTGGAAAAGGATTTGCCTTTAAAGGGAGAGTCATAAAACTCCTTTATAATCAATGGTATATGTAAACTAACAAAAGAAAAAGGCAAAACCTTACCTTATTAAGTCTTTGAAATGGGTGATTGTCTACATATAAACAAACATTTCTCCTTATTTTGGTAGTAAGGGTGGTTTTTTTTTGTTTATTTGTTTGTTTGTTTATTTGTTTTGGTATGTGTATATGTGTGTGTCTGTGTGTGTTCCAAGAGTACAAGAACCAAAGCTTGGAAGGAGAGGAGTTATTTCCTACTGGATGCCAGGGTTAGGTTTCCAATCAAAGTTATTAGCCCGGTGGTCAATTGTCATGCTAATTTTTTAATATTTACAACAATGGGGAACTCAATAAGCCTGATCAACAGACACATATGAGCTACAGGGGAGACTATCTAAGGACAGTTACTTATGACACTTCTCTCTGGAGCTGCTTCTTTGGACATCAGAGTGAAGGGACAGTACTGAGACATCTCATCTACATCACAGCCATCTTTCAAGGCAGGAGTTTACATCGACCCTCCATCATGATAGCAAAATATACCAATGTTTATTTTGACCCATGTTCTTGCTCTGTTCCTAAAGTAGGTGACAGTGGATTGTATAAAACTCTAAAAGACAATACAATTCAGAGTCATGCTTACTACTTTGCTTTCTCCCTTTCCCTCCTTTCACCCCACCTCCTCCCCCAATTACCCCCATTACCATCTCCTTTGCCCTTTTTTCTCACTTTTCCCCCATTTGTCTTTCTCTCTTCTACTCCTCTACTTCCTTCTCATTATTTGGATGGACTAAGTAACCTGAAAAAATGGATAAACTAACAGCGAAGAATAAAATTCAAAGTCTCACAGCAAACAATGTAGTCAATATAGATGTTTATTCTCAACCATGCACATCTGAAATGAATAATATCCTAATGCAATAAAATAAAGGACAATGAATGGAAATGAGTTACAATGATATGGAATAATCCAGGGGGGGAAAACGTTTTAGTGTTGACAATAAGAACAAACGTTTTAGTGTTGACAATAAGAACATTTCTTTTTTAAAAACAGGTTGCTGTTCTTAGTCATGGAACAGACAATTTCCTTAAGATGAATGGCCCATATTTTGGTACAGTATTTAACTTCAAAACAAAAACCAAACAAATGTGATCTGAAAGAGGAAAGCAAGGTATTGCAGTCTAGCAGAAAATAATAGCCAGCAGTGATGATACTCATTTTCCTTATAAACAGTAACTGTGTAGCTCTAAGACAGTAAATAAACTTCCCAGTTAGATCTTTCATTTGTAAAATAGTATTTTTTTGTACAGGGTCAGTCAGAAAATACGATATTGGTGAAACAGCACATCAAACAACTGCTACAATGTTTTCATAACATTACTAGGATTCAAATATGGTAAGTACTCAAAAGACTGAGATCATGATTATTTACTCCTTTAATTTCACAAGAGATCCTGGTGTGCCTTAAAAAATGGGCAATGGGCATTTGAGTTAGGTGTTCAAGTTTATCATCAATAGCTAAGAATCTCTATTTTCACTTGCCTGGGTTTCAAGCTGCTAGTCTGATTTTGATATTAGTCTTCAATAATCTAGTTAAAATCATAGCCCACATAACCCAAAGAACAAAAAGTGCCTTGGGAAATAAATATTTCCTTTGGTTCACACCAAGAGCAATGCCAGGATGGAGGCACTTACAGATACAAAGATTTTGACGGTTCTGCTTCTGGAACTTGAAAAAGATACCCATGGCTATTTGTCATCAAGGAAGTGTAAACTTAAACTATAATGAGATATTACTCCAAACTAATTGTGGTAACATTTTTAAAAAGCAAGAATATAGAGCAACTCACTCTGTTCATGAGAAAGCAAAATGCTACAGCACTGTGCAGTTACTATTTTTTCCATTGCAACTAGTAAGCTAGCAGAGAAAAATGCTTTAGTGCTATATTAGCAAACTATCATTAAAGAATTTTCTGCCTAAATTAAATTTCATTGATTGATAATTCTTACCTAAAACAATCTTTATTATGATGATTGAAAAATAATGATTTGCTAGTCTCTATAATTTCCTCTACATTTACCACTTGATTCTCAACATTCTTCCATGAGCCACGTATTCATCGGTCCCTCCCACCCACCCCCTTCCATCCTTTCCTCTCATTCTCCCTCCCCAGAATGAATACATAGATTACTGTTTTTTCAGTAGTTGATAATTCCCTACCGTAGGCTATTTAGCTCTCAAATGGTTCCAAATTTGAAAGAATCCCTTCAAGTTGGTAACTGCTTGGACAGTACGTTATCATTGTTGTTTTCTGTAATCATTACTTCCCTTTGACCCTTCTTCAAAAATTTTAGAAGTTCATCAGGAATATATCTCTTCTGTTTATAAACTTCTTGAAACCCACTCTCTCCCATAGTTGTCTTTCATGTTTTTGTGTCTTAACCCTGCTCCATCACTCCTGTTAAGAAAAAAAAAAAAGCAAAATCCCAAAGAAAAATGGTGTTGCAGCCTATCTCCAGCTAAAAGTACTATATACTCAAAAACTCTCTCTCCATCTCCTCTCCCTACTTATTATAAGCCCGTAAAGTTAGTGATTATCTCCTATATATATGTTACTATTTTTCTGATTTCTGCATAGTGCTCTTCATACACATATGCTCAGTGGACATGTGTTAAATGAATAGAATAGAAAACCTTACTGACAGAGAGAAAGGGCAAGAAGGAGACAAATATCCAAGCAAAAATTCATAAATATGCCAAGGAATGCTGGGTAATGAGGTGTGGGATAGGATGTGAAAAGACCTTTCAGGGTCTATTGTTCACAGTAATAGGGGTTTCTGTAGTCAATGCCCAAGATTATTGAGTGACACCACATTAATGTCCCAATATGCTGACAAGAGCTAATGACCCTTCATGCTCCCCTGGCAGTGACAGCAGTGACCATGGTTGATATGTGCCAGGAACTGGGGTGTGTGGTAACTTCTTCAATCTATTTCTTAAACTTTGCAAAAAACTAAGAAGTACACCAATCTGTGTTCTCAAATTATAGCACTGAATCAAGTTCTATTGGAAAATCTTCTCCTATTGACCTTCCATGACCTTCCATGAAGTCAGTTGTCTCCTCTAGTCAAAAAGTTGAAGACAAAATGGCAACTTGCCAGACATTGTCCAGAAATCCTAATTATTAGGACAATCTCCACCCTTCTATGCTTTTTGTTTTCCATGGTTCTTAGAGAAAACTTAGTGGAAATCATGAATCCCTGGTCCCCATGGCAGGAGGGAGTCAGTTACACAATGAGAACCCTTGTATGAGATTTGGAAAATGGAAGAGAAGGAAAAACCAATCCCAACTGCCAACACTTCTACTACTACTTCTTCTTCTTCTTCTTCTTCTTCTTCTTCTTCTTCTTCTTCTTCTTCTTCTTCTTCTTCTTCTTCTTCTACTACTACTACTACTACTACTACTACTACTACTATTACTACTACTACTACTCCTCACACACACACACACACATACATACACACACAAATATACTCCATTCCTTGGGAGCAAAGTTCTCTTTGGCTTGATTGTCCCTGAGGGCCATGCAGCAAAGTAAAGACTAATGATTAACAGATCATTTTGCACTGCCAGCATTCTGGCTGGGTCATCAATTATTGACCTATACAAAGTTATCTTCAATGTGCAGCATATTCTGAGTATAAGCATACTATTTGGATTTCAGACACTACAATATACCTTCTATTTTCAAGGAAGAAAAAAATCACCAAAAGAATTTTTTACTGGTTTAATAGTCCCAAGACTTGGAAGCTTAACCTCCTACGAGGTTAAAAAATCGTAGGAAACTATATTTGTTAAAATATTCATTTAAAAGACTATGTTTTGTCACTTAATAATGAAAATCTTGTTCTAGTAGGTGGACTTAACATACTCAATCAGACATTACATTGCTAACAATGCCTTTGCTGATTGAGTCTAATTATTTCAAAGAAGAGGCATCTTTATGAACACAGTTAAACATTCTTCTTTGTGAAAGTTAATTTTTACAAGTAAAATGAAATCACTTTAGATTTAATTTTCATGAAGCTTCAATTTGCCACCATAATTGGCATCATCCATATAGACTAAGGGAAGATTTAGATGGGATAAAGCTTATGAAGAACTCTGGGACAGTGCATGATACACTTTGATAATTTAGTATAATGCTATTTTAATGCTGATCCCACAACCAGGCTGTGTTCTCACACTCTAAAAATTTCATGTCAGCATCATTTTTCAGTGTGACAAGTTTAATTCCCTAACCAAACCAATGTAATAAAAGTTTTCCTACTTTGCTACTATAATCACATTTCTAAATACAGAACCTGGAATGTAGTAGGTACTCAGTAAATATATGCTGAATGAGTTAAACATGTTAATCAAGTTAGGCTACAGAACTCAGAAGGCCTTTCTTACCACAAATAGGAAAGGAGTGGTTTCTATAGCTGGATGAATATGCCCCATCTATTCAATTCCACTCCTCCCTTTCTAAAATTAACAGAAATTTTTATTATCAAGAATTAGTTTCTCAATTTCTAAAGTGAAGATTATACTCTTCTATGATTATCCCTGCTCACGTTGTGGTAGGAAAAATTAGTATTCACTTGGAAATATTTTAAGAGTTTCCTTGGAACTAACTATGAAGTTATAGTCAAGAAGTAGATTCGTTCTGCTGCAAATAGCACTTCCTTTCCTGCATAGTTTGTCATTCTACTGTCTTGGGGCTGGGGTGATAAAGTTCTTGGGAGGAATCTAACTCCTTCTTTCCACTTTAAACAAGCATAAAGTCCCTGAAGGAATATTTTAAATATCTGATCTGGGATACAGACAAAAGTGTAAACCAGTAAAAATATAATAGGGTTATAACAGATCCTATAAAGAATACAGGGCCCACTATGGATGATGTAAGGTAAGACCTTGAAGGACGAAAAAAAGACCATTATGCAATGACCAGGACTTGCAGCAGTTTTCACACAAATAACTAGCGGTGCAAATTTCCCACATTAGGAAAAAACCTGGAGTATTTGATGAGACATTTGGAACTCAATGGTTCAGCCAGGGATTAGAATCAAATGACCTGAAAGAGATCAAGTAGGGCTTTGCAGAAGAGAACTTTTATCAGTTCTAGTTTGGAACTGGAAACATTTAGTGACTTTAATACTTTTGTAATCAGATTTGTGTTCTTAAAAACTATTTGTCATGGTGTAGAATGTGAATGGAATAAGAAAATAATCCTGTTACCATTCAGCAAATTTGACTGAAATTCAGTAGAAACAGTGGTTTTGACATGGGATGGTATCATTTACTGGAGTATTCTAAAGTCAGTTTGAGTTCCAAATGTGAAAAACCTGACAGAAGCATAAATCCATCTTAGTTCACATACATATCAATGTATATACTCAACAACTGCTGAACAGATAAAGGAATGAGAAAGAATTTTCCTTTCTTCTCATTAGGAATTAGAATCTCTACTTATTCCCTCATGCAAAATAAAGAGAATCCTCTTTCTCTCCAACTTCAGCTACCCTGTGACAATTATAGGGGAGTGGACTGTTGCTGTGTTCTTTCCTTTGAATTTTAGAATCAGAATACTTGGGGATTTACAATAGTCACATGTGCCATGATTAACAGGATTGTGTGTATGTTCCAGGGGAACAATGAATAGTAACATTGGCTGCAATTAAATGACTTATTCATTGTACTCACCAGAGATTCAGACATGCACAGATCAGAATTAGTATTTTTAGCCTCCATGAACTAAAGTTTCCCAGGACATCATAATGAGTGTGTTTACAACTGAGTCAGTTAAACAGTTACGGGAACCAGTACACTGGCATACAGTCACGTGGATCGTGGAGTCCAAAGTCAAGGTCAAACAGATAAAAACATTGTACACAGAAAGTCACGAGATCTCTTTAAAGTTTGTGATTTCATCTTCCAGTGATAATTTTGATGAGATTTTTGAGAATCTTCACATTTTGAATTAGCACATTATCCATAAGGAGGCAAGGATTCTTTGGTTCCGGACTTGATCATTATGAACTTATACAACATTGATGATTTACCCAAGTGACCAGTCAGTATTTGAGCATTAACCTCAGCACATCCACTCTTTCTTCGATGCTATTTAATCCTAAATTTCTCAACTACTTCTAAAACTTTCATAATATCTGTCCTTAGTGGGAAAGTCATTTTTTTAATATTTTATTAGTAGAAGACATGAGACTCAAGGCAGACAGCATAACCAAACCTAAATTTTGGCCAGGTCAAAAGGAGAATCAGCCTCTAACTTTTGACAACTGATTCTAATCATGATTTATCGAGAAGTATCAGAAAATAACTACTTTTTCATTTAAAACTCTATCCATAGTGTTCAAAAATCACTAAACAATCACAAAAAAATCAGTACTCAAATAGGTCTTCCAATTCTTATATGCAACCCCTATATGTGAAGTATTATACCAAACAAAAAGAGACTAGAATAAAAGTTTAAAAATATCATGATGACCTCCTGATTTTTTTCAAATTTTTGACAAACATGCTAAAGTTCTATTTCCCTCCAGGGATAATTTCACCTCTTCTCTGTTGATTGTATTGACTACAATCAAAAATATTTTAATTGATGATTATTAATAATATACCATTCGGTGTACACAGTCTTTTAAATATGTAGATTCATTCCAAAATTTAACACAAGGATACAAATGATTAAAAGAAATGTCTGCAAAGCTCTGGTTAATGAGGGTTTTTTGGATAGTTTATGTCATAAATCATAAATCATATTATAAGCAACAGGTAGGGGAAAAAGAACTGGAAAAAAGGGTGGAAAAAAGAGGAACAGAAAAGAGATTAAAAATACTAAGGAATATATATAGAAAGAAACCATAAAAAGAAAAGAGAACAAAGTAATTAGGGGATATTGTCATTTGGGACCCATGATAGATGTTTTTAACAAAAAAAGACAAATAGCTACAGTAACAATACATTCAAGAGTAAAGCTTTTTAAAAAATTAAGTTGAAGAAAAATAAGTTAGGAGATTCCAAATTGACAAACATTCTGTGCATTCTAACTTGGTTTTTCTTCTTTGGAGAAAAATTTCTTCTTTGGAGACACGTAACATTTTGTTAGTAGACATTACTTTGGATTTATTAAATTCATTGGCTTTGCTTTCATTGATTGCATATAAGTATATATGTGTATATATGCACATGCATCTGTATATACACAAATATACATGTATATATCTGTATGCGTATATATGTATATTTTACATCATTGTATACCCCAGAGTTCTTCTACCACCTTGTCACCTAAGAATCATCAAGCAGTCATCACTTTGGAGTAAGGTATATTTCACATTAACAATCTTACAGTATAGACCATCAGAGGAGAGGAGACTCAGATCAATGCAAAGTATTTTCAATTTAGGAGCAGCTTGAAAATATTTGCCACTAACGGCAATTTTGCTATCATCGATAGCTATTGTTAGCAAATGGTGTGAACTTCTCTAAACACACATGAGCCTGAACAGCTCTCTAGCTTAGAAAGATTAAATTGCTAGCCATGTTCCATTTTAATCTTCGTAACTAAATTACCTGAACTACCAAATTTAGCTTTTGAGACATTCATCCAATGGATAATTATAAAAGTGGGAGCCCAGAAAGAAATTTAATGTTAACATGAAAAAAAAATAATTTAATAAAATGGTTTCATTCCATTTGGGCTAGATTTATTGTATCTGACTCATTTCATTTGTAGTCAACATCCTTTCATTAGATTTGGGCTAGAAAAGCATTTCAAGTTTTATATTTATATCAAGAGCTGAGATTAGAAGGGCAGCTAGGGGCCTGAGACCTAGAATTCAGTCTGGGAATCAGATGATGAGTTGATAAATGACCAGGGCAAATTTCCTTAGAGAAGTGTGGATACCACCCGGAAACTAGGAGTCCAAAGATATTTCTGTTGGTTTTATTCAAATTAGTCATAATCATTTCAATTATAACCTAGCTGAGGGCTTGGTTTACTCTTGTATTAGGTGTGCTATAGGAACTTAATAGATCTCACCATAGCAAAATAAAGTATCATATTTATGTAGTTTATGCCTCAGATTACAATGCATTTTTCTTACTGTAAAGTCGCTCTCATTCCCTTGACCACAGAACAGCTTGGTTAAAATTAGCCACCAGATAATTCACTTGGTTTTCAATATTGTTCAACTTGTTTCATCTTTAACATTTTACTATTTGTGTTTCTGGATCCAAATTGAACTGGTTGATCCAAACTGAGGTGGCCAATGCTGCCACCTACTAGTGGAATGACTTCACACAAGTCACTTAACACTTCTGAACCTTGTTTTCTCTTTTGAAAAAATAAATAAAATCTACTAGGATGAATTGCTTTAGGATTTAAGATTATAATCTTTGTGAGATATATATGTGTATATGTGTACATACAGAGATAGGTGTGTTAACTCTAATAGTTCAACAGTGACTTTATAGGATAGAATTACCAAGTAATAAGAAATCAGTTTTATATGAACAGGAGTTCAAAAAAAAAATCAAACAAGGGATTAAAATGCATGTGAAGGGCTTCCAAGGTCAGTGATAGCTGTTATCTTTAAAGAACTAATAGAAATTCAGGATGAAAATTGAGCTTTATGTTCAAGGAAGAAAATGATGAAATGTAAAATCAAAAAGTAAATCGGGACAAGTGATGAAATATTCTTAAGATGCTGAAATGGGAAGATTTTGGAATTCAGCCTAATGGGCATTGTGGAGCTCAGATGAAGTCTTTTAAAGTACCACAATCCAAGCAACCAAAAAAAAAATTGGAGCAAGAAAACTCATCATTGAGGAATTGTGAGCTTTGGTGCTACTGCTAGTAAAAGAAAGAGAAAAAGCAAAGAATGTGTCTTCAGAGGACGTAATGAAATCACCAAAAAATGCAAATAGTCTTTTCCAAGGAAATTGTTTTTAGTTCCAAGTGACAAGATACAGAAAGTCACAGAGTTTCTGTAAAGACAAGAAAATACATTAGAAGGCTGAGGAAGAGGACAAGTCTAAATCATATCCTATGTATGTCAGCTAGTCAGGAACATGTCTTTTTTCATGAAAGTTATTAAATGTATGACATTTAATAACCTTTAATAACCTCAGCATGTTCTAATGGTTTGCTGAGAAAGCTGAGCATAGAAGAAGTTTTCAAGGAAAGAGATTTTACATCCTCACTTATATTAAGTTCACAGAAAGGCATTCAGAGTTTATGAAAATTTGTCTGCAAGTTGGAGAGAACAGGAAAAAGGAAACTATTTCAAATTTCACAGCTAACAAGAAATTATTGCTAGTAATTTCTCAATAGTAATTAACCACTAGAATGGAATCCCATGGTAACCATTTTGTTCCTTTAAGTTATTCCTGTGATTGGAAGAAGGCATCTGTCAGCTTGGCAGATTAAATGAGGCAACAGGGAAATCTGTTTTACAAAAATATCAGCACATGCCCCATTGTTCCTCTATAAAACTGAGTTTTTAAAGCAAAGACACTATTATTAATATATTCAACCTTTAACCACCTAGTGGTTATACAACCTTAAGACTGTCATTTACTTCAACACCTCAGTCCTCTTACCCTATAATGGAGAAAAAATATAACCCATGGGACTTAAAAAAGTTCAGTCAAATGATGAGCAGAAATGATTGTAATGTAGCAGTGCTCAAAAAATTTAGATTGCATGATGATGATGATGATGATGATGATGATGATGATGATGATGATGATGATGACGACATGCCTTCACTACTTGACATAATGGTTACTAAAAATGGAAGCCCAGTACATGCTGAATGGAAGGCTGGAAGGGTGATATATGTATTCTACTAGGAAGAACTTCAAATATTGCATTAATATACATTTTGTGAGATTTTGGATTAAACAGTCAAAGTTGACAAGTAAAAATCAATAAATCATATACCACATATAGTTTTTGATGTTCAATCTTAATTTTGGAAAGTTTAAGAGTTATATTTGCGATATGTTCACATCTACAGGGCAGTAGATTTTCTAGACTTTAGTCTATAGAGAAAGCTAAGTGTCACATATTCTATCAATAGGTAGTCAATAGTTTCCCAGAGTCTCAATATTTTTTTTTAATATTTAAAATACAGTTGTCCTAAAGAGGCGTTAGTTTGATTTCCTCAAATTCTTTAGTACATAGCAAAGGGAAATGAACAGAGAAAGGGGAGAGTAAGGTTATCAGGATGATATCATCAGGAGAGACATCATCTACAAACTTGAGGTAACCAGTATGAAAGAGGCCAGGTTTTAGAGTCTTGCCTTAGAAGCAAATCATGACCTGTCACTTAGTGAACCTGTGACCTTAAGCAGTACAGCCAAACTGTTCCACACAGCCATTTCCCACCTGTGCTGTGGAACCAAAACCCTCAGACCTGACTACCCACTAAGGGGTTTCTTAAAGGCTTCAGGAAATGAAAATTTTAAAATTGCTTTGTACATGGTAAAAGATCATAGAAAAAAGGATTGATCATCAGCTCTAGGTGCCTTTTCCTTCTTATAAACTAGAAACTAGAAGAAGCTTTGTTCAGAGTAACTTTCAGAAAGATAAGAGAAGATAATTACTGTGATGTAATATTTGCACTGAATCAGTTGTGACCTGCTATAGACAGCTTTAGAGAGTGAAGGGTGCAACAAGATAACCTGTATCATGCCAAAATTGCTCATTTAAAAATAACTGCAGAACAGCAGAGGTATATATAAGTAACAAATTACAGTGTCTTCTTAGTTTTCTTCTTTACCATCCAAGTCGATCTAAATAAAACAATGTTTCTTGGATCCAGTTTTCTCTAAGCTAGAATAGAGTTCCATTCCCCTGAGCTTTGGAAACCTGTAACATATTTATAATGGCTTAATAAAGCTGATAGAGTCTCTAGTGCTCCAAACAGAAGGAAACTTTGCTTGCTTTCTTTGACTTACACTGTTCTAGAGGTAAAGAGCTCTTCATTCCTTCATCTACTCCCCCAGACAAGTGCCACTCCTTGTATAACGAATGCCAGGTCAGTCCTGGCAGTCCCCTCCCCTATCTCCCACAGTGAGGAGGCCTTCAGCTGCCCACATGTCTAAGCTTGATGACACTTGTGAAATGGAGGTAATAATCCAAATATTTCGTAGCAGGGGGTTCCTGGCTCAAAGAGCCAGTTCATTATCAGCATTCATCTTCTGAATGCTGCCCGGAGGAGACAAAGACTGAGGCACCATTGTTCCCTCCAGGAAAGGGATGTTATTTGGACTTCCCAAGGATTAGGATTAGGGATGGCAGCTTAATTAAAGAGGAAGTATGTAAACTGTACTTGCTTTTTAAAAAATTACTAAAATGGACTTCTGGAGACTATAGTTGTAGGATTTCCAGAAACAATGGCTTGATATATGTTTCTTAACAGGATGATCACAAAACTGGAATAATTTAACTCTTTTCCTATTCTATTTTTTCCTCTCCTATTTTCTTCTTCTCTCACATTGACTTTTATTGTACAGCTTCCCTCCTTAAAGTGTGAACCAGCAGAAAACAAAGAAACACAGATGCATCTAAGTATATTGCAGTGTGCAGAAGCTGATGTGGGTGATGGTACACAGCTGCACAAGAGAAAACAGAGACATACAGGATGCATTTTATAATTATATATAAACATATAATCAGAAAATAAACTGTGTACGTTGGGAATGGACCAACCAAAGGAATTCCATTTTGTTTAAAACCTCCATTTTGAAACTAGTGTCCTCTCCCTGACCTCAGTGGAAAGTATCCGCCATTGCTGGCTGGTCCAACATCCTCTTTCTGCCTCTCCTTATTTCTGGTTGTTCCTGACAACAGGCTTGTCCACCTGATAGATAATGGATGTCAGCGTTGTCCTCCTGATAGATGATGGATGGATGTTGGCAGTATTGGAAACCATAGTTATGGGAATGTGTCCCACCATTTGGGGAACATGTCCTGCAGTTATGGGAACGCATCCTACACCTGCTTGTTTGCTTCACAATAGGCAGTGGTGGTGGTTTTACCCTATAAAAAGTTGTAACAGAAACTGCTCGGAGTCTCTTTTGCCACCCTGGCTTGAGGACCCTGCTGCACCAGTTTCTTGCAAAAAAATCTGCAGCTTTGAACTTCAATCAGAGTTCTTGTATCTTGTTGAGTGGCCTGTGAGTCATAACAGTGTAGGAACCATGAATAAAATCCTAATTACTCCCCTAAATTTTCTGTAAGGTATTATTATACCCTATTAACCAATAAAGAAATTAAACTGCAAAATGGTGGTGGTTGGCTTGATCTTGTGCCAGGCAAGTGATAGAAATGAATAGAGCAGGCTGGGGGGGGGGGGTGGGGGGGAAAGGAACAGATGACGGTACCCAGTCTCAGTGCCCAAGCTCAGTCACAGCACAGCTGAGAGTTTCCCAGCAGGAATAACTTGGCAAGAGAGTCTAGAAAATGCACTTCTAGTGTGAACAAGGCAAGTGTTTCCTCTAAGAGCCTTGGTTGTCAAGAGCACAGGGATTTGCCTTCCACAAATGAGTGAGTGCGCACCCAGACCAAGGACTCACTCAGTCTTCTGGGTCTTCAATCAGTGGGTGTGTCTTCCTCACATCATGGTGGCCAACGATTATCACCGAGTAACTGCTGAAAAGATAGTTGTGCTATGATCAATATGTCACCTTCAGGTTCAAGTTTCAGCTTGACTAAACTTTCAACTCCTGACTTCCCTTTTCATAGGAACCTTTTCATTGTAAATTCTTCCCTTGGTTCTTTGACATGCAAATCTTCAAATGTCTTGCCAGTTTTATGACCTGGAGTGTCTTTCTCAAAGATTTGGAAGTCACTGCTTTGAAATACAATCATAGATAAACATCAAGTCTCTATCCCACAGTTTATGGGAGAGGTTAGGTGCCTAGCTTTGATAAGAAGAGCTACTAGCAAACACAGGTGGCATAATCATATCAACCAACCTCCCCACTAATGTCCTCTGGGACCTTTCCCCTAACTCACCCCAGTGCTCACAGACCCCCCCTCCCCCTTGTGTTTCAGTGGAGTTGAGTTCAAGTCACTCCTTTATTGCAATAGTCTTGAATACAGTCTTCCCAGCCCACATGACATGGCCAGTATAATTTTCTTTCACCAGTTGCCAATTTGCCAAGTTGGAGGGAGAACTTAGTCATTGGTGAATGGAGAGGAAGAATGCAAACTTCAGAGAAAGGTGATTAAACAGAACTCTTGAAAGACAAGCAGTGAACTGCATTTGTCAGACTCATGGAAGACATTCTTCCCAACACCTTCACGAAGGTGTGAGAGTTGATATGAATGGAAAAGGACTTGAAATGACTGGAGAGCTATTGAAAAACTGAAGTCATTATTTCAGAAGTTTCTTCCTGTGGCTCTTCTGCTGCACTTCCCATTTCTGATTGAAGATTTTACTTGCATTTAATAGTGATTTTATTGCTTCTTGGCCTTTTGGCTAAGATCAAGTGCATTTAATAGTGATTTTAATTGTTTTTAAAAAATGAAATCTGCATGGGCCACAGTGTGACCAACTAACTATGTAATCCAGTAACTAAGCTTCAGCTGAATCCTACTGAATACCAGCAAACAGATACAGCTATATTTGTTATAGGAAGGGTTAAGAGGATATCAGACAAATTTGAAGATTTGGTTTCAAATCTGTGCTGTGTGCTTTCTGTCACTGGGTGACCTTGAGTAAATGATCTGAAGTCTCATGACTCAGTTTTCTCATCTAGAAATAGCTGCACATGATTTTCAGTTGTTATAGACTAAATGAGTTACAACTGGGGAAGTGAAACAATGCTTGACACACCCCTAATAGCTTAGTAAATATTAGCTATTTTTTAATTTATCAAAATTAAGCTGAAGACTTATTGCTGACTCATTATTTCCAAAAACATTAATGTTAATACTGAAGACTCTGGAGAAGCCACTAGTGCTAAAAATCAACTTTCCTACAGTTCAATTTCTGACTTTTCTCACATTAGAAGGAGAACAAGAATTCCCTGCCAGTGGATATCCCCAACTCACCGCTCTCTCACCACAAACATGCATGGTGCAAAGTCTTGAGTTCAGTATAACAATCTCACCCTAGTTCTCCTTGGGGGTTTTCCTCAGTTTCCACTAAATTGGCTGCTTGGTCTATCATGGTTTATAAAGGAAAAGTCTGATTCAGCCTTCTTGTCTTTTCATGATCTATGATATATGCTGTGTCTTCATCTTCTTTACTTGTTCTTTCATCCTATAATGGAAGAGAGGAGAGAGAGAATAGGAGAGCAGGATGTGTGGTGGGTGGATTTGAGCAGAGGACAGGCAGGAACAAGGAAGAACATTAGCCTGGGAACCAGTCTTGTCTCTCACGGAAGCTTATGGGCTTTGAAACCAGGCAACCTAGATAAAAAAAAGTCAGCTCCTCCAGCCATTTGACCCTGGACTGACTTATTTCTTTATTCCTTAGCTTGCCAACCTATCTACCTTTGACAGTGGTGTGAACCCATGGTCCATGCTGTAGAGTTATTGTGAAAAAATGAGTTGCCATATCATAGAGAGCACTTGGAGCTGAACCTGACACTAGTCAACTTTTATCACAAAATCTAGCGCGCTGCCAACATTATTTCCTTCCTCATGCTAAACTCCCCAACTCTTGCTGATGAATTCTTCATTTGAAATAACTATCCTATCTGATTACTATGCACTGAATCAAAAGCTTAGGTCCTCTTACAAACCATCATCTGGACCAAAAGGAGTGTTTCTTCATAGTCACTTTGTCTCCCACTAAACCTTAAGTACTTTCTTCAACTGTGTAGTCCCATCTCATGTTGGCAGCCAGCAAATCCTTGCTGATTTAATCATTCGAACTGCTGTGAACAAGAACCGCTTTCTAAATTCACTAGACAGGTTTTATATGTCTGAGATAAAGGTGTTTAGCTACCAAAACACTGGTAATCGTAGTGTAAAATAGAAATGTATCAATCAAAACATTTATACCTTAAGATTACACAAAGTTATTTGTTCTTTGCATCTTGATAAAATGTATTTTAAAAAATATTTTTGTTTTAATTCATTTACCTTTGATTGACAAAACCACACATTTGAGAGGTTTGTATTCACCTTTGTGTGTGTATAAGCATCAACTCACTCACCACCGAAGCTCATATGCCATTGCCACTATTCTATTGAATACTTTTAACCTTCCATCCACATTCCTCCCCCCTCCTTGGACAACACTATTTATTCAGAGTCTCATAATTGTTTTTGTTGTAATTTGGATATTTGTTTGTTTGGCTGTTTATATGCCCCAAATGTGAGAAACTATTTGATAATTACCTTTCATTTTCTGACTTATTTCCCTTAGCATAGTCACCTTTGAGTTTCATCTTTTAATAGATGATAAGTATTGCATTGTATATATAGACCACAACTTCTTTTTATTATTAATTAATTTCTATCTTATGCTGTTTTCATCATCAGAGCTCACCCACCACCATATCACTCATCAGCCAAAAACATAGGCTCTTGTGTTCCTCCCTCCTCTATTTTGCCCCCTTGTTCCCCGTTCTATGGTCAGGTTGCTAATTTAACTTTCTCTTTTTGTTTTGTTTGGTTTCTCTATAGTCCGTGTATAAGTGAAACCATCGCTTTGCATCATAACTTCTTAATCTAGTCATACATCAATGGATTTAGGTTGATTCCAAGTCTTGGCTCTCATGAATAATGCCGCTATGAACACAGGGTTACATAAATCTTTCCAAATTAGCATTTCCATATTTTTTATAAATACTAGTAAAGGTTTTGGTTGTATTCCCATTTTCAAAAATTTTTTAACATACCAACCTCATTTTGGACAGAACCAGTAGGGCATAAGAGAATGCTCTTAAGTTCTAAAACAAATTCTAGCAACAAAATTTAACAACAAATTTTAACAAATTTAATAATATACACTACAAACGTAGTGTTTGTAGTTTGTCATTTCTAGAGTTTTCAATCCTATTTAGATATTAATGGAGAATTTGCTCTGCCAAAACTTCATGAGAAGGGATCTCTGCTCTTGTGAGATATTTGATTAATGGATCTTGCTCTTAGAGTTTCCTGCTTTTCATTGAGCCTGAGAGGTACTCTCAGCAGCCCAAAGCAGGAATGCCATGTAGGCACATAGTACTGTTTCAGATTAGCACCATTGCTTCAACATTAATAGTTCTATCCTGTAAATGGCCAGCATCATCTCTTTGTAGGTCTACTCTTTCCAAGTAAGCTTAGGGAACAGGAAAGTATATCATTAATTACAATCATTCAAATAGTCTCAGGTGGCATACCTGAATAAATGAGTCATAGAATGTAGTGCTTCTTTCTCCTAACTTTCCATTGAGTGGAACTTTGGGAAGAATCAGAAAGATAATGGGAACTGGAGAAGCTTCAAAGTGAGACTGTGAATTGAGGAGTCAAAAAAGATGTGTCTATGATGACTTCAAGAGAATGACAGAGACAGCTCATGAACCAGCTATAGTAGATGAGTCCAAAACATCTGGATGAGAAGAAAAAACTATAGTAGGCATCTGAAAATTATTAGGTATGAAGTTATATTTAAAGAGACAGATGTGTGTGTTTGAAAGGCAAGGAAGATAAATGGATAGAAAAGTGATCATAAAATCTATAGGCAAATGCATATTTAAATCATGTAATTTCCTTCTTTGAAACCAGTGAACATCAGATAGGGTTTTTTATCCACTCACCCCAATACAAGTAATCTAAAAATAACTTTATTAAGACTCAACCTAGCATAGCTATTATCAGCTTTATGTTAATTCCTTGAATAAAATAATGCGGATTTAAGATAAATTATCTCATTACAAAAATAAGACACAAGTATGTCATATAATGAGATATAAAATGACCTTATATAGTCTCTTCTAATTCTTAGTTTTTGTGGGGAAAAATAACCTGAAATCTAGAAATTTTGACTACTTTTAGATCATAAAAGTCATACACAGGAATTCTAAAACTCAGAATCCAATACTTTTAATTACAAGCATTGACCAAATTCTAAAACTTTTTTTCCCACATTGTGAATGAGTTAAGACAAGCCTGCACTACAACAGTTATTAAGTAGCTTCTATGAACAGACAAAACTGTCTTTATAGAGTTTAGTTAGTGAGAAGGCAATACCAATAACCAAAATAAAGCTGTATATTTCAAGCTGCATGAATTCTAAATAATGAAGCAGAGAACACCAAGCTGAACATCAATTTAGATAGACTATACTAAAAAAGTCTCTATAATTTCAGCTCTGACCTAAAAAATGAGGAGAATGTAGGCATACAAAGTTGTGGGGGAAGAACATTGTCAGCAAAGGGGAAAGTTTTGGCAAAGGTTCAAAGAAGCTGGGCCTTGGTGTCTTGGAAAATTTAAAAAGGGTGCATATGGCGGGAATCTGCCATGCAAGTCCATGAGACTTGTGGGTCCAGATAAGGATTCTGGATTCTCTTCCAAGATTTGGGTATCAAGTAACTTGAAGCTTGAAAGTTGCAAGATCAAATTTAATGCTGTCAAAGAAACTGGTATGCTATGAAAAATAGATTACTCAAGAGAGGAAAGGGAGAGATAATCATTATTGAAACTCCAGCAGAAGTCTGGGTAAGAAGAGGCATCTTAAGAAGGGGTGTGATAGAGATGAAGGAAACTGGGCAGAGTCAAGAAAGATTATGTAGGCAGAATTGAAGGACTTGAGTGAACAAATAAATAATGGGAGGAAGAGGGAAAAGAGACAAGAATGACTTCCAGGTTTCTGTCTTTGGTTATGAGCTTGCTATGCTATTAAGTGAGTTGGAAAAGATTGGAGAGTAAACAGTGTTATAGGAAGTCAAGTTTCAAGTTCAAAGGTGTTAACTTTGAGTTAGGTGGTACTCATCTGAGAAGAAATGACCTTGTTAGCTGGATGAATGTCGTGTACAAGGCTTAAGAAATGTGTAGGTAGGGCCTTTGTTAGTATACAAAGTTTTGCTATTGATTGCTTGGCCTTGTGCCAGTGTATACCTGGAGAGAAGGTCTGCCTTTGAGCTGAGAGGACTAGCAACATTAACTTTTTTTTTTCACTTCTTGGATGTAATCATTTGCATGTTTAATTAGCCTTATTAGTGAAAATAAATTTTGCTTTAAATAAACCAAAGATCTTGTCCATTTGAACTCTATTATTGCAGAATCATGATAACGAGGATCTTTGTGGTAAGGAATATTTATTCAAATAAGAAATGTGTATACTATTTAAGGCTCTTCTATAACTATCTCAGCATAAAAATAATAGCATTTATTGAGGACATACTTTTGTGCCACATTCTGTGCTGAGCTTTCCAAAATTTTTTTCTCAAAATAATTTGACACTGTAATGCTATTATTCTGAATAATCAGAAAAATTTTACACATAGAGATTTTAAAAATATCATTTATAATAGACCAGTTAATATAAGTCAGTCAAAATTAAACATAAAAATTATATGCTAGATTCCCACTTCACCACTAAGATAAGTCACTTCTTTTTTTTTTAATTTATATATAAATTTCACAACTTTGTAATCTCAAAGGTTTGCCTCCCCCCCCTCCCTCCCCTCCCTTCCCCCCCTTTCCCTCCTGTTCATAGTTGTGCGCTTCATTTTGGTGCTTCGTTTGTTTTGACTTTCTTCAAGGCTTTTATTTATTTTATTTTTTTTTCACTATATCCCATATATTAGTGAAACCATTTGATTTCTGCCTTTTTCTTTGTGGCTTGTTTCAGCTAATATGATTTCTTCTAAATGCATCCATGTTGTTATGAAGTCTTCAAATTTGTCATTTTTAATTGATGAGTAATATTCCATCGTGTATATATACCACAATTTTTTCATCCAGTCCTCTGTTTTGGGGCATTTAGGTTGTTTCCATGACCTTGCAATTATAAATTGTG